>JAJOZX010010601.1:0-67500 GCA_023014485.1 Bathynomus jamesi
CTATATACACGAAAACAATTACGAGGAAGGAGAACAGCCGTGATTGGCTAGTGTTAACCAATCACGGTTGGTTTTATTACGAACGTTTAATGCTTCTGCGAACGTAATTTGAACACGAAATAAAGCTGGAAATAGTTACATGATGTAATCTATGTTCTTCCTAAGATTAAATGTATCGTAAAATTATTCGGACTAAACTTATGATTACATATTTATCATAATCACCAATTCTGTTTCAATAACTGAAAGGAATTATGTTGTTACAGTAATGTCTTTCTTTCTTATATAGGGAACCTTTGTTCGCTCGCTTTGGAGAATATGATTACGGAGACAATGATACTCTCCACGAAGACGTTGATATACAGAACATAACATTCCATCCCAAGTATACACTCACAAATGGCTACCATGATATCGCACTTCTAAAATTGGCAAAAAACGTTACTTTTGGGGTCACCTTCCAGAACCTGAGATTATAATACATTGGCAGGCGACTGGTGTGACAGAATTGCCAACGATTATCACATATTCGTTGTGGCTATAATGTAGGAAGGTACGTGTGTGTTTGGTGATAAGTCAATTCTTTAAGATAACGGTAAGCTCCAGTGAGGCATACAATTAGGGCAACAACATTTACATTACTCTTTTATTAAGTATCATCATTAGAGGAAATTAAAAGAAAAATATATATTAAATGGCTCACTTTTGAACATCACTGTGCCCCTATATGCCCTCTTTCGCGACAGTGATTATTATTTTTATACGATACTTCCCTCTAATTTTGTACTCTCTTTTTTATGCTTCCCCATCTCCTCCTTTCTTTGCCTTTAAGGTTGAGGGGCCTCATGATTTGGGGGCGATCGCCTCCCCTCGTCCCCCCCTAAATCCGCCTCTGACTGAGATGTTTAGAACTGACTTTTTAGGGGTGGTGGTGGAAAAAAAGGGGCATTTTCTGGGGATCAAGTACCCTCTAATATACAAAATGTTTTTGCTGCAAAAGGCGATCGATATGAATAAATTGCAAATCATTATATCTGTTCAACAACACTCAAAAAATAAAACAAAAGAAATAAACGAACAGTCTCAAGTAGCGACTTTCCTCCAAATTACACACACACACACACACACACACACACACACACACACAAATATCGTTGTGTGAAAAACTATATTAATTTGAGTAAAAATTATTTATGGCTTTTTTTTTTTTTTTTACATAGACCTATTATTTCTGCTTGCATGTCGTCGTAAAATCAAATACAGAATGTTAACATCAAGCTAAGTAACTTACAGTATATGAAAGCAGTAATTGAAAACACTTTTGAAGAGTGCATACATGTATTGCTAAATCCTTACCAAAGCGAGTGAAAATAAAAAAAATAATTTTTTAGAGTGAAGTGAACCCAGTTTGTCTACCATGGGGAACTGTCGTAACGGAAGATCCCACCGGCGAACAAGTCACCGTAACAGGATGGGGAAGGAAAGCATATGGTAAAAATGAAATTATTTCCTAACTTTATCTTCTTGAAGGCAAAAGATGTTGATGTTAGTTATTCTCCAATTTAAAATTACTACTATAATTCATCGAAAATGTCTGTCTGTGTCTGTCTGAAAAAGACACGTTTCTGAACAGATTTCGACCGAACTTCGTATGGTGGATGGGGTTGATGAGTAATGAACGAAAATATGTGTGACCAAACCCCTCCACTACCCATTACTGGGCCCGAAGGCCCCAGCACCGGGATAAAACTATAGAAGAGAACGCAGACATGAAAATCTTGAGCTTCACATTGTGTCAAGATTTGTGAAGCTTAAGATTTTCATGACTGCGTTCTTTTCTATAGTTTTATTGACCAAATAATTGAAACCCACAGTAATCGGGGGCCGTCCTGTTTATCTAGTTATATTAATTTGGATACATATCAAACACTTTGTTCTTAAAATGATTAAAAAGTGGGTAGTTAAAATTATTTCCTCCACACTTTCTAATCCGCAGGTGGTTCACCTTCGCCAGTTCTTCGAGAAGTCAATTTAACAGTATTCCATCCTTCTGTTTGCGCAGAGAACTACTCTACTCTTCCAGACTATAATGAAACCTTTCCAGAAGGAATGAAATACGAGAACATAGTCTGTGCCGGTGATATCACTGAAAATAAGCATTCTTGTAAGGTATAAGCAAATCACTGGTGATTATAACCTTACCATACAAAATAAGATGAGAACCTACACTCAAAACAAAACCACCTTAATTTAAGTAAAATAACTTTTTTTTTTAGGATGCATTATAATGGAAGTTTTTTCCTTCTTTTGGGTATCAAAGTTTCTTTTCAGATGATATAATAACTCCTTTAGACAGAAGGAATAGTCTTCGAAACTTTTTGTTTGGCTGAAATGAGAAAATAGATCAGATGTCTATTTCTAGAATGTTGCGGGAAGTATTTTCCTGTTGTAGGATAATTATTGGCGATACCTGATTTTACGTTCAAGGATGTTTTGCGTGTGGTCTGGAGCAAATTTTTAGTTCGTGTAATGTAGCTCGTGCATTTGGTGATCTTACAAGTTATTCTTTACGTTGCATTTTAAACAAAGGAGGACCTATAGTCTATGTGCAGAGCTGGGCAATAAATACATTGAATGTATTTAAATACTAAATAAATGGTAGAAATGTATTTAAATACTAAATACATTTTAAGAATGTATTTAGATACTAAATACAAAATACATCAATTGTATTTAAATACATTTTAAATACATACAAATTTTAACATATGCATTCAAAAATTCATGTTTTTGATAAATTTCTACTTTAGGGGACACGGTGAATTTCGAAATAAATACACCACTCGATAGATCAGACGATTTTAAAAGCTTTTTCATCAATGAATTTTCCATCGCAAATTGGATTGATTGCAACGAGTTAGTTACACAGGCCCACTTAAGGCAGAGCCGTTTTGTACGATTATTCGGTCAATTTCAAGATATTTTTTGATGTCTAAAAAAACACTTACCTTCAGATGAGTGTACAGATTCGTTGTAGCATTGCTTGCAGCAGAGACTTCGTGTTTACACAGCAAGCAGGTGCACTTTACCTTATTACCGTCTTTAGATTTAATTTTAAAGTATTTTCCATCAAACAGAGGGTGCACTAAATTGTTATCTGCAGATATATCACTGTTTGATTCACCGGATTTGCTTGTTGAAGCCATGACACGCACACGATAAAGAAATCAACCGCTTTCGACTAAGAGTGGCACACAACTGATTGAACTGACACGTTGAAACATGAACCATGCTGTACTACACTGTCGACGCGTCGTACTGTGCTAGTACAGAACGTGTATTAAACCAGTAAAAGTATTTACATTTTTATATTTTGAGTATTTAAATACTCATTAAAGTATTTAAATACTATATTTAAATACATGAAAAACAATGTATTTATAAATACAGTTCTAAATACACAAATGTATTTAAATACTGCCCAGCTCTGTCTATGTGAGAGGCTGACAGCCAGTGACAGGAATAGGGTCCGTCGAAGCCTAGAAACAGCTTGGCCGGTGCGTAAGGAGAAAAAGTTCTGGATTTGCTAGCCAAGTGTACAGTACTGTACTCGGAGATATCTAAATACTATGGATTCACGTAGAGATTCGACTCGCATTTGTGTATATGACGTTTGAATTTCGGTGATTAAATTATGATAGCTTCTGGTTCATCTTTGCAGGGGTCGATGTTCGAGTTCTATATTAACTTGTAGGTTCCCTCCGTGATATAACCGTAATATTGTTTCAACGGAGGTTAAATTCTTGAAGAGCAGCAACTACTGCAGCAGATTAAATGAAATGACGGCAAAGCATTTAGGCTACTACAATTTGTAGGAAATAATGTTGCTAAGTATCGAATACAAACTAAGTTCTGACAAGTGACAAAAATTAAGTTAAAGTGCAAGAACCGTATTAATATAACTATTATTATAGTCCTCCATGAATAAAAAAGGAGTTATTAAATTTCTTAGCGTAGATTGTTGGGATCACCTGAAGATCAGGGCCCCCAGTCTTCTTTAGTTAGCCTTTTCAGGCTAACTAACAAAAATATCAGGACCTAACCTAACCAATCGTTAGGTCAACTGTACGCCCTTGACGATTGGTTAGGTCGTGATATTTTCGTGTTAGCCTTATAAAGCTAACTAAAGAAGGCTGGGGGCCCTGATCTTCAGGTTATCCAATATTAGTAATAGAATATTAATAATGCATTGAAATACTTTTTCTATTCTTTGAAATGCGTTGTGCAATTTGGTTTTTATAATGGTTTTTACATTAAGTTTCATTTTGAAAACGAAGTCACTTTGGGCCTATCAAGGTTATCCAAGTCATAAGCTATATTTTATAATAAAATTTTGCAAAATGACAATCTCAAGTCAACTAATTAACAAAGCTATTTACGAAGCTACCAAAATAGCCTACGTAACTTAAGCTAAAAATATACACTATTTACACAATTTATAAAAACTCATTCATGAAAGCGTCTAACTTTTTCTTGAAACTAACTAAGGAGTAACTATTTACCACATCATACGTTAAGTTATTCCGAAAATCTGCTACTCTATGACTAGGGTGACCAGATTTTTGCGATCCCAATGCGGGACGGATCCATTGGTACACTAATATACTCGTATGATATCTCGATAACACTCCACAGGTCAACCAATACCTTTTAAAAGCATTTTGCTGCATTCTATAGGCATTTTACTTTATCTTTCGAAGATATATAACGGACAAATAATTGTACTACCAAAAAGTAATTTTATATAGTTTACTTACCTAATTTATTGAAAAACATTTTAATAAAAGGATATTCTTTTCCTAAATCTTCATCGAAAGTGCACTTTCTTTTTGAAGTAATTTTTAAAATGTAGGGGTACTCTGACAATTAAATAACACGTCAACACCATTATAATTCAAAATTTTAACTAACGAGCGTCGGTCGCCGAGGTCTGTCGTACTGGAAGTTTCAAAAACGTTTTAAAACGTTTATGAGGGGATGCGCGGATGCCAGATCTACGATAATGAATACAAATTACATTTCATTTGTACAAAAATTGCATAAATACAAGAATGCGGGACATTGCATTGTCCCGCATTAGTCAATGTTTTTTGCGGGACAGTCCTGTATTGTCTGGTCACCCTATACTATGACTGAAAAAGTATTTTCGTAGATCCAGTCCACAGGTCTGTTTTCTAATTTTCTTATTATGTCCGAGTTCTTCCAACAAATTCTGGATCACCTGAAGATCAGGGCTCCCAGCCTTCTTTAGTTAGCCTTATAAGGCTAACTAATGAAAATATCACGACCTAACCTAACAAATCGTTAGGTCAACTGTACGCCCTTGACGATTGGTTAGGTTAGGGCGTGATATTTTCGTAAGTTAGCCTTATAAAGCTAACTAAAGAAGGCTGGGGGCCCTCTCTGATCTTCAGATGATCCCAAATTATAATAAGAAAAAGTAAGTTACATCTAAACTGTCCAAACCTGAAAAAAAAATTTTGAATATCTGTATCATATCTCCCATCAAACAGTCTCTCTCAAAACTAAACATGCCCAGTTCCTTTAATCTTTCCCTGTACTATTTACTTAAATATTATTTTTTAAATAATTTTTCCTACTTCAGGGAGATTCAGGAGGTCCACTGATGCAATACAGAAAGAAAGATAGAGCCTATTTCTTAGTTGGAATCGTTTCCAAAGGCTACGGCTGTGGTCTAAAAGAATTTCCTGGACTTTACGCTCAGCTGAGGACCACCACCACATTGCAGTGGATCAAACGAGTTGCATTTTAATAAAACCACTTCATAAAATTCTGTTGCATTAGTCTTTTCGCTTTGTTCACACTAAAATAAAACGATGAATAATTAGAGAGAGTGTAATTGCAATAGAGTTCATTTTTAACCTATAAAATATTTGTTTGCTGGCTTAATTCCTAGTGCATAATTCATCTCGTTTAGAACCAACCTTACTTCAGACACCTTCAAAGCAATAACTAATCATTATTTGCTATTACGAACGATAATTAAATGCAAAATGGCATGTGGCGTGTTCTTTATAAAGTTATAAATTCTGAGTTTCTTTTGGCCATTGGAGTGTGTAATGTCCTGATCTGAATTGTAATAATTTTAATAAATGGTCCAGAGAGAAATTCTGAAATAACATTTATGTTTATTTGTATTTGTTTGAGATATAATTGTAATGAACATTGTTAATATAACATTTTTGTTAAGTATTTCTAATTAAACAACTTTCTAATAGAGCGTTTTTGTATATACAGTAGTTGGTTAGGAAAGATAAACTGATGAGATTTGTTTGAATGTAACTTCCCAAAGATTGTAACCGTTTTTATATTTTTTGTGGGTGTTTCTGTTGGGAATGGGGGAGAAGAGGCTACCCCTCTGGGAAGAAGTTGTGGGGAAAACACACTACAACGGTGCCTTAAGATCCTGCATACCCAAACTTGAATTCTAGATTCTGTTCCATCATCAGGATCACAAGTTTTTTAGGGCTCTCAAAATTTTGTAAGTATAGCTTGTCACTTTATGGTCAGTCGCAAATTACAACTCTCTCTCTCTTGCTGCTGTGTAATGCAATAACATTCGCCCTTACCCTAAAGATTTGAATCCTTAATCCTAAATTACAGTTATTTTAATAAACAAAATCGAACCGTATATTATTTCATCTCCTTAAGGTTGTGTCATTGAAAAGTTGGTTGAAAAGGCTTGACAGATACTCATTTCCCTGTTGTACTATTAATAAATTGGCCAAATAGAATATTTAATAAATAAAACACTACAAAGAAACTTTGCATATACTTTCCGATAAAAAATAACTTTCACAAGGTCAAACGGACTGTTACAAATGACAATATTCTGATATTTGTTCTGATGGTTTTACATTTCGAAATGAGAACTTAAAATTTTGGAATAAAATTTGACCTAAATTTAATGGCATCTTATCACCCACTTCAGTCAAGGCTTAGATAAATTTATTACACGATAAGCAACTTTGAGAGAAAAATGATCGTCACTTAAAAATAAAAATCTCAATGGCCCAAACTTAGTCTAGACCTAACCGGGTGACCCTCAAAAGAGGATTTCGCGCCTTTTGAATCTCCAGAAAAAAAATGTTATCGACAATTTGACTGTCCACAATTTGTACACCATCAAAATGTAGGTTAAACTATGGCATAAGGTTGGCAAGGATATGTCTAATTAATAAGGTTTAGTCGAGCTGATAATTGTTACTTTTAGCTGGGAAATTCCAACTTTCAGACGGCAAATAACGATGGCGATAGTGTAAAGTAAAATATAAACCAGTGGTTCTGAAAGTGAGGCCGCCGTAGGCTGGGTCTTTCCCGGATACCCACGAAAAAGAAGCCGGCTCCGTGACGACAAATATAGATATGAAAAAATACATACAAATTTTCAGTCTACTCTGACCGACTGATAATTTCCTGAACAACACTTATTTACAATAAAAGTACAGCTTCAACGCAAGACTACTTTGGGATAACAAAATAAACGGGAACCATGAAATTTCATGTCCCACCAAAATAGTGACAAGGTTCCCAAGGTTCACTTCATATAGCCCTGAACTCGGCTTACAATTTATAAGTCTTGGTTTAATAAAACTCTCTCCGCCTGTAGAACAAATGCACACAATGGCAGTGGCACTGTGGCAATTAATTACAAATAGCAAATTCTCGTAAGATTTAACTAAAAAATTACTTCGGTAGGGTAGTAGTTAGCATCGCGACTATGAATCCATCGGCCCCGGGTTCGATTCCTGGTGACGGCAGGCGGCGCGCAGCTAACCCAACTGTTCATCCGACCACACAAAACTCGGTTGGTAGTTAAATGGGTACCCTGGGTAGCCTAGTGGTTAAGACGCTGTGCTGCTGATCGGAAGGTCGGGAGATGAGTCCGGGCAAGAACTAAAATTTCTGACCACCCGTGGTGGGTCGTGGTTCGGATTCCACGCTAAGCTGTAGGTTTAGGGTGGAGCAACAAACGACCTTCGTCAGAATGAACAATTCGGGCGGGAGCAAAGTCAGGGTAAATCAAGGCTTATGTGCCAAGAAAGCAAGTCCCATTACTCATATTTAGAAACACTTCCCACCATCCACCAGTCGGGAACCACTATTTTACACTACACGAAATTTGGGTAACCACCTTGTTTACATCATAATAGGGGGGGGGGGGGAAGAGGAGGGGATTTTTTTTTTTTCCATTGCGCGCCCAGATTTCTAAATGTTTAAATTTTTACCTACGAAAATTTCTTCTTTTGGCCGTTACTGACACCACCGTTTAATCTAATTACAAGTACAAGTTTTTACTTTCTAACTATCCATAAGTTGCACAGTTAACAATTACTGTAAGAGTAAATGCTTAATATGTTTTTAGGAAAATTAATTTTCGATAATTATTCGTTTTTACACCCAGTCTGTTTTTATGATGAGAAACTTTTCTGGGTGTTTTGCACGAATCTGCCATCCGTTTTCTGTGCAAATGCGTAGTTTTCGAGATATCGTCATCTCGAAAACTACGCATTTGCACAGGAAACGGATGGCAGTTTCGTACAAAACACCTCAAAATTAACCAGAAAAGTTTGCTCTCGTCATTTTCGTTTCAACTAACGAAAATATCACGACTCAACCTAACCAATCATCAAGAGCGTACAGTCGACCTAACCGGGCATTCAGTCAACCTAACAGGTTAATATTGGTTATTTCACCTAAATATCTTCTATTCTTTTCGCATTAGGCACTCACTGTCACATTTCGGGCAAGTTAAGGATGAGAGAATAACGCCGTAATTGATAAAAACATCCAATCCTTTGTCTTCATCTAGGGCACAATACGAATCAAGTTCTCAAAGTCAAAATCACACAAACGGAACGTCATAATTCTATCACAAGCACCACCAAACTGAATCCAATTAGAAAAACAATAGCCAGAACAAAAACCAACAAACTAGTTAAGTCGCAGGGTAGCGAAAAACTAGCTTAATTAGGAAAAAATATGAAAAAAAGTACATTATAGCCAAAGCAGGAAATATATTTTATTAAAAAAAGTACATTTGAACAAATTTGCACAACATAAAATATATATTTTCTTAGTCAGTTTTGAATGGCAATTCAATATATTATAGTTTTAACCGCGCGTGACCGGGTGAAAAGACGAATATTAACCTAATTTTCTCAAAAATCGCAATTAACCTGGAAAGCGGTACATAAGAACATAATAAATTTTTATAGTGGGCACACTAGGGGCCACTTCGGCCCATCGAGGTGGCTCCACTACGTAAAAACTGCCTCTACATTGGCAACAACCAATTTTTACAAAACTAATTAATTATTTATCAATTTAAAACTAAAGATAGAATTTCTGGATCCAGAGGATCAAAGTCATAATAGGGTACTATCCACAAATGTTACACTCCATATCTATTTATAACTGACATGCAAATATATCGGATCCAAAGAATCCAGTCAATTTCATTACGGTACCCATCAATACCAGTACCGGGCCAACCAAATATAAGTCACGGTCCATATCAATTGCGGACCAAGTCACAATTACAACCATATATATATTACAATATATATACTTAGGAGGAAAAGTGTAGGTGTGGCTGTAAAGACTGTACAGTAACGTAGAAATGTGTGTGCACCCATTTTGGGTCTCCCATTTAAAGGTGTTTGTAGGGCAAGTGAAGATCATGAGTTTTTCAATACCTCACAGTACTATGGGGGGCACTGCTCGGCAGAGGAATCTCTTTAAATGGGGTGTGTAAGGACATAGAGTATCCCCTAACCCAAGATGCTGCCTCCCTATATCCCACAACACTTGTGTTGAGCTGTGGGATCTATCACCTAAATGCACATAATATATGAAATAAACTAGTACCATTCATGCAATAAAAATGGGCTTAAACACTAACACCAGATGTCCCTTGCAGACATCAAACTATCCAACCTTCTTTTGAAAAAATCAAGTGTATCTGAAGTCAACCACTACTTCTGTCAGACTGTTCCAAAACTTAATTACTCTGTTTGTAAAACAATGTTTTCTTAAATTTGTTCTACATCTTGGCTTAAATAATTTCATACTATGACCTCTAGTCTGGTTATTGTGATCTTTAATGAAAAGAGACTCAAAATCTATTTTATTCAACCCTTTTATCATTTTATACACCTCTATCATATCACCCCTTAGCCACCTCCTTTTTAATGAGAACATGTTTAGATATGCCAGTCTTTCCTTATATATCAATTGTCTTAGAGATGGGATCATTCTTGTTGCTCGTTTCTGTACTTTTTCCAGTTTTTTAATATCTTGTATCAAATAGGGACTATCAAATTGAATACAGTATTCGAGGCGGGGTCTCACATATGAAATGTATAGTTGCTTTATAATATTGGGTGATTTGTATTCAATGTGTGTCTGCACAGTGGCGGATCTACTATGAAACTAATGAAGCTTAAGCTTCAGGGCCCCTAATCCAGGAGGGGCCCTGAAGCAACTTTTTTTTAATGAGTGAATTTTTCAACAAAATCGATGGTTTTTTTTTAAGTGTTTGTTATTAAAATAAGGCTATTTTAGTGATAGAATCATAAGCCAATGGGTTGAAGTACTTAATATTGACCTTAGAATATGCTCTAATACCCATTTCATATGGCCTCAAAATGTCCCTGTAATTGGTCAAATTTCAAAAAATTTTCTCGGGGGCTTGCAGCGCCCGAACCCCCAGCTGTATGGGCTCGCTGAGCTCGCCAGAATCTATTCATAGTCTACATTTTGGCAGCTGGATCCTCGAATCCTTCGTTGGTGCACGGCTTAATAGTTCTATAGCTCAGCCCTTAGGCTAGAGCCAATCGGAACCATAAAAAGACATCTGAATTCTCAATAAAGAGGTGAAAATCTGATTTTTGGTGTTAAAATGCACATGCGAGACGAGTGCAGCCTGAATTGAGAATTCAGATGTCTTTTTATGGTTCCGTTCTCCGCCATTTGGGCCTCGAGGTCCTTGCAAGGGCAGCAAGGCCCTTTGAACCTTGTTGGATGTTGCCCTATGGTTCCGATTGGTTGCGAAGGGGCCCCCATAACAGTTCAAGCTTCAGGGTCCCAAAAATGTAGGTCCGCCACTGTCTCTGCATGAGATTGAGTCTAGCATTTGCTTTATTTCTGATTACCATACATATCGCATTTTTTTTCCAATTCTTGCGGGACGCCATACACATTGAAAATTAGAAACGGGTGGCCACCCTATAACTGATTTGAAATTAAAGTTACCCAAATAATTCTAATTAGTTTTGGGGCCACCTTTTTTTTTTTTTTTACCTCCAACTGTCAGAAAGTTAGTCAGGTGGGAAATAACTACCTAAGCTGGATTTAGGACTCCTGTAATTGATCCGATGGCTGAAATAGGCGGATCACCAAAATTTGGTAGCCCCAAAACCAGGGCCGGATTTTCCAATAGGCAACATAGGCCATTGGCCTAGGGCCCACCAGTAACTGGGGGCCCACTGGGGACCTCCTACAATCCCTTGACACAAACAGTATCATTGACAAATTTGCCATAGAAAAAAGCAGGAAAAAGTCATTTTGAACTTCACATAGTTGTGCTTGCAAAATTTATTATGCTTCAGTTTCATTGTATTTTTCCATTATTCCTATGTGTAAGATGTACATGATATGGAACTTGATTTACTTTGATGTACTTGATATGGAACTAATTTGATTAAAAATTATTAATGTGTAATGTATTACATTATGTTGTAATTCTTATTGCAAAATTTATTATGCTTCAATTTGACTATTTTTTTCCATTATTCCTTTGTGTAAGAATAAGTTGTACATGATATAAAACTAATTTGAATAAAATTATTGATGTGTTACATTATGTTGTAATTCTTTTTTTTTTACATTACAATATTACGATATATATATATATAAATAATATTTTTTTGGGGGGGCACTGATAAGGTTTGGCCTAGGGCCCACAAGCAAGTAAATCCGGCCCTGCCCAAAACTACATATTAGCCAATATAATTACAGTAATATAATATACAATAAGCAATCAAAATGGGTCTCAGATACTTGAACTGACAAAACTTTACTATCCAGACAGTGTTCAGAGACAGGCTATAACTTGGTACTATGCTACATTAGGTTAGGTTCAGCTAGGTTAGATTGATTTGGGCTGGTTAGGTTAGGTTCAGCTAGTTAAGATTGGTTAGTAATTAGGCCTATGGCCCTATGAACTGTCTCTGAACACTATCTGGATAGTAAAGTTTTACCCCTGAATTTACTCAGAAAAAGGAACACAACAAAGGAATAGATGAAAATTATTGCCGAGCAAGTCTCAGAACCTTCTCATTCCATTCTCTGTAGCTGCAAGAATTAAGTTCAGGGATATTTTTTTGAGACTACTTCATCCGTATTACCATCAAGTACTCAGAATTGGAGGGATAAGTCGTGCCACACGCCGGAATACTGCCCCCCGTTAGATAAGTGAAGTTAAGCAACACTAGGTCTCTTCAGTTAGTTGGATGGGGGACTGTTCTTTGCGTACAGATGATGTAGCGACCCGTGATTTGAATCCCACGTAAAACTATAGGTCCTCTCGTCACACAACCTTTGCCATTACTAAGGAGGTTAAATTACCCCAAATATCACTCAAAACTGGAATTCAAAATGTTAAAATTAAAATCAGGTAATTATTCATTTTTTGACCAAGTCTCTTTATAATGAGAGCAAACTTTCCTGGTCAATTTTGAGGTGTTCTGCACGAATCTGCCATCCGTTTCCTGTGCAAATGCGTAGTTTTCGAGATATCGTCATCTTGAAAACTACGCATTTGCACAGGAAACGGATGGCAGTTTCGTACAAAACACCTCAAAATTAATCAGAAAAGTTTGCACTCATTTTCGTTTAAACTAACGAATTTAAATGAAAATATCATGACTTGACCGATCAATTTGTGATGCGTGATCTTTACGGGGGCTCCGCCAGTCCGCCCCCGTACTCCCGAGACCTAAATTATACAAATGATAATGTAATAACATGTGCCAACCTTTTCGCCTGCCCTTAAACTGAAACGACACGTTTATTTGTAGGATTTTTTTTAAGGCACCTAAAGACCTTCTGGTCTTTTCTTAAAATACAAGCACTATTGCATTTAGGGCAGGTCACGGATGTCTTAATTATTCCGAGATTGAAAAAAAAGGTCTAAACTCTTGTCTTCATCGAGGGCAATATGGCGGATCACGTCTTCAAAATCAAATATGCATAACTGACACGTCATACTTCGTCACAAAAAAACTGAACTGAACAGACGAACAATTGTTAAAAATTATTTATTCGTAAAACAGGACAAATTGAATTACGCAGAACTAGCCAGAATCACCAAAAATAAGAAATATTCACCAAATAGTATATATATATATATATGATACACACAGACAGTGCATGGAACAAGGAACTCTTCTGGGATAATTAAATCCACTATAGTCCGAATAAGTAATGGTAAATGACAAATACCATAGTTTTTCTTTTTCATGATGCTAGCCCGACGTGGACAACGGGTCACTCGCAAAGAGGTCCCATAAAATATAGCTTCCCTCACCAGCTATCTGCAAAGCAGACAGGATCCAGCTTTGGGACATGGATCTAGGGTTTAAAGCACCTAGCCATGCTACATTTAGAACCTCAATATAAGCAAAAGACTCGCTGCCTTCACGTCAGATTGAATGCATCAAAGAAAAAGAAAAAGGGGTAACTATTATATTTTTAGCCAAAACCAAAACTTAAACCTCAACTGGCAGAATTGAGCGTCCACTTTTCAAGGCACATAACATGTCCGTTTCAAGATGGGAATGAACTCAGAATGGTCCCCTGAGTTTTTTATGATACACACACACAGTGCATGGAACAAGGAACTCTTCTGGGATAATTAAATCCACTATAGTCCGAATAAGTAATGATAAATGACAAATACCATAGTTTTTCTTTTTCATGATGCTAGCCCGACGTGGGCAACGGGCAGGGCCGGATTAACCATTAAGCAAAATAAGCCCGTGCTTAGGGCATCAAGGGAAGGGGGGCACCACAGAAATTTTCCATTGTCGGATTTACCATGGATTTATTATACTATTATAATCGCGGCTTATAGCCTATAAGCTGTTGAAAACTGAATTATATATATTCATATATAGTATTTATTTTTTTTCATTGTTTGAATTTGTAGTGAACAACAACCCTTTTGAGAGAATAAATATATTTCGTTGTAATCACACACTTTACGCTTTGCGTTATTATTTTGTTTATATCAAATCTTTGAGCGCCATATTAAAAATACATATAGATTAAATATTTTCGTGTGCTATAGGAAGTTATTCTGAACGTGTGATTTGTGCATATAATATTAAATATATATTTTACATAATCATTTGGTATTGTTTTACAGAAAGATTTAGGTTTATAGAATTGTAATATAAATTAATATTAAAATAAAAGAAACTATAAACTCTCTATATTGCTGTTGTATCAAGTGATGTTTATCACGGCCATTATAATAATAAGATATACTGACCTAAGTTAATTAGCGTTGAAGAAGTTTATCTGTTGCTCTCTCTTCTTCTCTAGGGTAAGTCTATGAAGTGTACTTTATTTGTATATATAACAATATTTTATCATACACGTATCTTTATTTTATAATTTATTTATCTATTGTCATAACAGTATAAAAGAATTTAGATTGTAATAACCAGAGTGAATAATTTGTAATGTATATATAACATCAAACGTAGTTAGGACAATTTAGGCCCTAAGCAAATGTTCATATTTCCTATAATTAAATATTGTGTTTTAAATAAATAAATAAATGTAAATATAAAATGTGGCTCGTTAATAGTGAAATGTTAATATTGATATTTTTATAGATTGCGTATTATTAATTCTAATGTTAAGTATTTTTATTTTATAGGTTTCGGTTCCTTCTTTCGGTTCCTTCTTTCGATTTGATTTGTATTCAACATTTCGAGTTGATATTTCGGTTGAGTTATATTTAATTGCCACTTATATTTAAATTGCCACTTTGGTTGTGTACGGTTCCCATTTTGTCTTTCTGAGAATAAAAGAACAAAGCCAAGATTGTGATATGTGTAACTGTGTTGATTGCCACATAATATACAAATAAAATATTCTTTTTATTTCTGTATTTTACAGACCCCAAGAACCAAGATGAAACGTGTTCAGTTAAGTGGTGCACAAAAGCGAAAACTATCAAAAGAGAAACAAGAGAAGACTTTGGATTTAGAGTCCAAGACTGCAAAGCTGACTGATTTCTTCACACAAGTTCCACGACCACAACGTCAACATGATATACCGATTCTGAATCAAAACCAATCTCCGTCATCAGAAGTGGACACAAATACCACTTTGATCACTTCAAAATCAAAATATGATGACGTTGGAATCACCGAGGTGTCACAAGCAGGTTCATCTACCACATGTCTCACTACTGATCTCACTTTGCCTGTAAATTCTCTTGATACCTCTACTGCAAATGTTGATTCAAGTTGCTTTACAAGACATTCTGGGGTTGAAATAATTGCTGAAAATGAAAGTTTAGTGGACCATGGTGATGGTGGTGAAATGAATCAGTCTGCAGAAGATGAAGTAAATATAGCAAAAGATCCAGGGTTGTGGCTTGATTTCTCTGCTGATGATGTGGCTTATTGGATTGCTTGTGGACCCAGTGACTGTCAACACCACAATGGGCCATTTGACAAGTCTTACCGGCATTTCAGTAGTGGCAAACCAGCAAGATACTGTTCACAAAAACTTTTCGTTGGGACAAAAGCCAATGGTGAGAAATACAAGAGAGAGTGGTTATTGTATTCACCATCAACAGGATCAGTTTACTGTTATGTTTGTAAACTGTTTGCTCCTAAAAATGTCTCACATTTTGTTATAAGAGAAGGGTTCAGTGACTGGCGAAATACTATTGTAATTGATCATCATGAAAAAAGCACTACTCACCGAGACTCTATGCTAACATACTTAACTCGCAGACAAGGTGCGGGGTTGGGACAACAGTTGGAAAAACAAATTCAGGAAGAGTGTGATTACTGGGAACATGTCTTGAGGCGTGTCATAGCTGTTATTTGTACGTTAGCTGAACGTGGCTTGTCTTTTCGAGGAACAGAAGAAAGATTTGGATCATTGCAGAATGGGAATTTTTTAGGGCTGCTTGAGCTCATAAGCCGGTTTGATCCATTTTTAGCAGGTCACATTTTGAAATATGGAAATTCTGGCAAAGGAAATCCTTCTTACCTGTCCAAAACCACCTGTGAGGAACTCATTCAACTAATGGCTCAAAAGGTCCACGCACTCATTGTTGACGAAGTAAAATCTTCTGGTTATTTTAGTTTGTCAGTTGATTCAACACCAGATCTATCACATATCGATCAGTTAAGTGTTGTACTTAGGTACTTAAAAGATGGACAGCCTATTGAACGCTTTTTAACCTTTCTGAAAATGAAAAGCCATACTGGTGAGGAAATGGCAAATCAGGTGTTGCAGTACTTACGTGAAGTTTGTAAGCTAAACTTTTCAAAATGTAGGGGTCAATCTTACGACAACGCTGCCAACATGTCTGGGCGTTATAAGGGGATGCAGCAAAAAATTTTAGAAACAAACAAGTTTGCTATATATGTGCCCTGTGCAGCCCATTCACTAAATCTGGTAGGCCGAAGTGCTGTTGACTGCTGTCAAGAGGCGGTTAATTTCTTCTCTACAGTGCAGTTGCTCTATACCTTTTTTTTAGCCTCAACCAGCAGGTGGGAAATTCTTAAAGGTTGTATTGGAAATGAAAGTGTCTTAAAATCCCTCTCTGATACCAGATGGGAGGCACATGCTATGGCAACAGCAGCAATTTTGAAATCTTTCCTTAAAATTTTAGAAGCGTTAGAATGTATAGCTGAAGACCAGTCACAAAAGGGAGACACTAGAAGAGAAGCAAATAATATTGCAAATAAGATGCAAGAGCTAGAATTCGTTTTTATGTTGAATTTTTGGGATGAGATTTTGCAAAATTTTCATAGAGTAAGCAAAGTTCTACAGAATAAGGATGTGAACTTAAAAACATGTGCAGATCTGTATGGATCATTAGCTGACCAACTGTGCACTTCACGAGATGAATTTGAAAGATATGAAGCAGCTACAAAGGAAATGCTACCAGATGTTGATTACAAGGCAGCTCAAACTCGCAAACGTATCAGAAAGAAGGTACCCAATGACGGAGATGCACCAGAAGTATATCTGAATGCCAGAGATAAATTTCTTATCACCACCTTTTACACAATTGTTGACAAACTTGAAACTGAGATGAGAAGAAGAGGAGAGATATACAAAGAAATAGCAGAGAGATTTTCTTTTCTAAGTGATGTGCCACATAATGTCACCACTTCATCATCTACTGAAATTGAAAGGTATTCTCAGGGTTGTAAAAAGATGATTGATGCTTACCCAGAGGACTTGAACACTAATTTCTCTGCTGAGCTTCAGCAGTTTCACTCATATGTGTGCCATAAGTTCAGTGCAAAAAAAAATGTAAAAACAAGATTCAGTCATGCTGAACTTTATAAAATAATTGTAGAAGACAATATTGAGTGTGCCTTCCCAAATGTAGAAATTGCCTTTCGTATATTTTTAACATTAATGGTCACAAATTGCTCAGCTGAGCGTTCATTTTCTCAGTTGAAGTATATTAAAAATACCAACAGAACAACTATGCAACAAGGCAGGCTGGATGCCTTATCTCTACTAAGTATAGAAGCAGATGTGTTACGTAAGATTAGTTTTGAGGATCTGATCAAAGACTTTGCAATTAAAAAAAGTAGGAGAAAACTTTTCAAATATAAATGAAGTGGAAGTATACAAAAATAAACATTATTTTCCATCTTACTGTAAGTTTTGTTTCATTTCAAAAAATAAAATTTTATTTTATGGTTTATTTTTGTTTATATTTTGAATTACATATATATGGGGCACCAAAATCTTTTAAGTGCTTAGGGCCTCTAAAGGTCTTAATCCGGCCCTGGCAACGGGTCACTCGCAAAGAGGTCCCATAAAAATATAGCTTCCCTCACCAGCTATCTGCAAAGCAGACAGGATCCAGCTTTGGGACATGGATCTAGGGTTTAAAGCACCTAGCCATGCTACATTTAGAACCTCAATATAAGCAAAAGACTCGCTGCCTTCACGTCCGTCAGATTGAATGCATCAAAGAAAAAGAAAAAGGGGTAACTATTATATTTTTGCCAAAAACCAAAACTTAAACCTCAACTGGCAAATATATATATATATATTATATATATATATATATATATATTTATATATATATATATATATATATACACGGTGAACCAAAGTAGGTGGACAGTAGGTTGAATACGGTTTGTGTTATATTATATTATGACTATGGTGTTCATTATAACTATGGTGTTTGTGTTTTATTATATTAAATATTATAACTAAATTATTTAAATTTTATTTTGTATTATAGTATAAAAAAAAAATTAAATATGTATTCTCAAAATAAAACGTTATCATTTACTGTCCACCTACATTTGGTTCACCCTATATATATATTGAAAAAACACCAAAAATAGGAAATATATTTTAATAAAAAACACATTTTATACAAATTTGCACAAGATAATATATTTTCTTATTCAGTTTTGATTGGTTATTCAATATATATTGCTGTTATAGCTTGGTGTGACTGGGTCAAAAAACGAATAATAACCTAAAATCATAAATTAAAATAAGGCTAAATACTTAAACAGTAAAAAAAAAAATGGCATAATGAAAAACAAAGATTCGAAAATAATACAGTAACCTTACTTGAACCAACATAATAACTTTGGTGAAAATTCAGAAAGAATTTAGATTACCTTGAATTTGTATATGAAGAGAAAGTTCATAGAAAACTCACTGAACAACCAAAACACAACTCACTCTTCGACACACTGATCTCAGATTCAGTAACTGGGTGGTGGTAGTGGTGCGCGGGAATGACTATATGTACTACAGTGTAAGGTGTTTTCATTAAATATAAGTTCGCACCGACTGATTTACTGAAATGTTAAAAGTTGCGAGTATATAGGCTGTTATTTTATCTTTAATTTTCACAAAACTTTGTACAGCTGTGTTAGGCTTGACTAAAAGCTTTGACTGCTAAGTGAGGATGAAATCCTTTTCGTAAGTTTATTTAGCGGATTCTGAAGAATGAACCTACTGTATTTTTCCTCAAATAAGAGAGGTAAATTAATCATATTTTTCGGGGCAGTTAATATTTGAACCCCCAAAAATGGTTGAATTGATGTATTCAAAGTGATACGAATGATCGAATCAGTGAACCTAACTGGATAGTAATTTTTCACACAACCACACACACACACACACACATACATACATACATACATATATATATATATAATAATATATATATATATATATATAATATATATATATATATATATATATATATGATAATTTAGAATATGACTCGTTAATTAATTTTATTATTAATTAAGTTAATTAAACTGTTATAAAATTATCATTGTGTATGACGGTTATATACTTCGAAACGAACTCTTTTTAAGCTTAAAAAAGGGACTTCAGAGAAAAATTGGGTATTCTAAAAGAGGTAACCAATCATACGCGTTCTGCTATTAGTTAAAAAACTAATAGGACAACACGTAGCAGTGTGTTGAATGCCTTTTCGAGGAACATTTTTGCATAAGAGATTCAGAGATTTCTGGCGTTTTATGTTTAAGATGTTAAATTAATAGTTAATTCAAAAGCCCCACCAGCAAATTAAGACTATAAGTTAATAAACATTTTAGAAAAGCGTTGCCTCTTGATTCTCTTCAGTCACGGTATTTTTTAGTAAGAAATTAACGGTTTCATATAGAAAATATTTGGAAATAGTATAGAACAGCAAAATATTAATGTATAAAGCACAATTATTACATACTTTTATTTTTGTATATATTATTATTTTATATTTGAAATATTTTACTGTATACTTAATTTATATTTAATAAGAGTATTCAACAATTCATTATTAATTATTATTTATTATTATTATTATTTTGTTAGGGTTATATTATTGCCATACTGCACACCGCTTCCATGCATATCAGTAAAGTCAAGCGACGTCGGAGTTGCGAAAAGGTGGATAAATGACCTTTTGCGTTCAGATGATGTAGTGACCCGTGTTCAAACTCCACTTAAACTGTGTCATTCCGTTTCTAAGAAACCCAAACAATGTTATGGATGTCGATCAGGTCACACTTCTGCACGATAAGGCCCCCTGCTTTAAGACATTAACCACTCAACAGTTGTTGCGGAACCATGAGATCGATTTCTTTGGAAATGAAGAATGACCAGGAAATTCTCCTGACCTGAACGTCTGTGAACACATTGGATCAGTTATAAAGGACAAGGTTGAATGTCTCTCGTTTCAAGAACCTGCAGCAAATCGATTTTCGAAGGATACAATGATGCAACACATTGAAACTGTTTTAGCAAATTTGCGTAACGATCAAGATCTATTCACGTCACTTTTGGCAAGCTACCCAAAGCGAATTCAGGCTGTCTTGGAAGCCAATGGCGGGAACACCAAGTTTTAATTGTTTCTCATTAAATGCAGGATTAAATTCTCTTTTGTAAGGTATGTTTAGTTTTACTGTACCTCTAATGATTTAGGCCATGGGCGGGGGGCTAAGGTTTATTGGAGCCCCCACAAATTGGTATTCTGAGTTTTTTAGGGAATAAGAACAATATTATGGGTTCCGAACTTAACTTTTTGAAGATTATGTTTATACAGCCACCCATATATATATATATATATATATATATATATAAGGATACTCATTATGGCATATTAAATTTTATGAAAGGTATTAATTAGCTTTTAATTAAATCTATAATTACTAAAATATACTAAACGATGGATTATGAAAAGAACGTAAATAATTCTATTTATTATTATTATCTATACCAGTTAACAGAAAGACAATAATTTTAACAAAGTGACATTAAATATATTTGAGTTACTCGTCATGTTGTATAATTTGTGGTGCAGCAATTCCTAAGTTCTGGTGCGGCATTTCCTAACCTGCGGTCAGGGCCGTTTCCTGGCATAAGCAGACTAAGCGGCCGCTTAGGCCCCCGCTGCTACTAGGGGGCCCCTAGACAGGCTCCCAGTTCATAGCTCAATCGGCAAGAATAGGAATATAGCTGAAGTTATTAGAGAAGAACTGTCGTGCACTCTATGTTCCATGTGGGGCTCACACTCTGAATCTTGTAGTGGCTGATGCAGCTAAAGCTTCCTCAGATGCCATCAGCTTCTTTGGCAACGTACAAAAATTGTACAACCTTTTTGCAGCAGCTACACAGAGATGGACAATCCTAAAGAAGCACGTGAACATAACACTCAAGTCTTGGAGTGAAACCAGGTGGAAGAGCCGGCTTAAGAGCATTGAGGCTGTGCGATACCAGAGCCACAACATCAGAGAGGCCCTGTTGGAAGTAAGAAACAATGCCACAGATGTCATAGCCAGGACTGAAGCACAAGCACTTGCAGAGGAGGTAGGGTTTTATCGCTTTCAGATTTTCACAGTAGTATGGTATGACATTCTTCATGCAGTTAACCATGTGAGAACTTCTGCAGTCTCCTACAATGCAGTTTGATGTGGCAGTCAACCTCCTCATAAAAACAAAAGACTCATTCACCAGCTACAGAAACACAGGTTTTGTTGCAGCACAAGTCGTAGCTAGGGACATATGTAAGGAAATGAATGTGGAGGCTGTGCTGAAGGAGAAGAGGCTCAGATCCACAAAAAAACATTTTGCTTACGAAGCTCCTGACGAACCATTTACAGAAGCCTTAAAGAGGCTGGAAGTCAAATTTTTCAATGTGGTGGTGGATTGTGCCATCGGGTCAATAAATGAGAGATTCAAAACACTAGATGATGTGAGGGACATATTTGGGATTCTCCTAAACTTCACCACAATGAACAAGGAAGACTTGTCCTGCAAGTGTGAAAAGCTCTCTAAGATACTGAGCTCTGGAGCTGACTCTGACATTGATGGAAGAGAACTGGCCCTCGAAATTAAGAACTTGCCGACTTTACCTTCACACAACATGACTGCATTGGAGCTTCTCTCCTTCATTCATCAGAAGCAACTGGAGGAACTATACCCCAATCTCTGGGTTGCACTAAGAATTGCCTGCACTCTACCTGTGACAGTAGCGTCAGCCGAGAGGAGATTCTCTAAGATGAAGCTGATAAAGAACTACCTCAGATCATCAATGGGGCAGGATCGCCTCAGTGGCCTTGGCATCATAAGCATCAAAAAGGACGTTGGCAGGGAGATTTCATATGATGATGTTATTGATGATTTCGCCCAGAAAAAATCTAGGAGGCAAAAATTTTGAAGATACAAACTGTTCTGTATAACTGATAACTATTACACGATTGTATCGTAGAGGTAGTAATTGTTTGGTAGTTGATAATTGCTTTATTTATATATATATATAGTTCTGTCATTTATTCTAAATAATGTATAAGCTAATTTTCAAGAATTTCATGAAGAGTATTTTTTTTTGTTTGTCTTCTTAAAGTACATATTTGTTGTTTTGGACATAAATGTGTCATTAAAATTGTTTCATAATTGTTTTTTTTTTTAACACAGCCATTTTTTTTGTGTGTGCTGAGGTGATGTAGTTAGGCGTGAGTTGGTGGATGGAAGGGTGGGCCTCAAATGGGTATACTGCTTAGGGCCCCCTAATGGCTAGAAACAGCCCTGCCTATGGTACGCTTACTATCGATGGTAAGCTGAGCTTTTTTAAGTGGTAGGCAAGAGGGTTTTAAATGCATATTTTTCTAATTCTAATTAGGTACCTTCATGATAAGGTCTTCCAAATATTAGTTGTCGATGAATGAATAACTGGCAACTTTTCTGACTGTGGGTTTGCATGCAATCCAATCTGCCGTCCAGTTACATTTCAAATTATTTTCAAATTATTATTTATCAAGATTTTTGTTGATGGATATTATTAGAATAAATAGTTTTAGATGAGGCTGAAAATTCAAGGTTAAATACTACAGTCCCCTCCCAATGGTTTTGATTAGGTAGTACGTGTACTTTCCTTTCATCCTTAATTGTGGTACTTATAAAAGTATGGTAGCAAAGAATGGTTCGTCGACCTTTTAAGGTTGGGAACCCCTGGTGTAGTGTATTGTTAAGTAGAGTAAATATGGTTTAAACAATTTAGGCTTTAGATTTATTTGTTGTTCGTTTGATGGGGTTGTTCATCCTCCTTTTTCGCAACATCTAAGGTTATATGACAGAAGGGACCTACAGCTTTAGGTAGGGTCCGAAGCACAGGTCGCTACATAAAATGAACAACGCAGATGACGGTTCCCCATTAGATTCATTCATATTTTAACAAATAAGTATGGTCAGTTTGAGTACAGAGAAGTTACAAGTTAGGAGTCACTTTTCAATTAATTAATATAAGGGTTATATTTAAATTTACAGACTTATTTATAACATTTAAGTTAAAAGTAACTGATTTCTTCTTCGTTAATACAAAAGACAGTAAACCCATCGACTTACCAACGTATGCTCCTGCGAGTTAGCATAGAGGGGT
The DNA here is from genome assembly GCA_023014485.1 of Bathynomus jamesi. Lineage (NCBI taxonomy): Eukaryota > Metazoa > Arthropoda > Malacostraca > Isopoda > Cirolanidae > Bathynomus > Bathynomus jamesi. Next base: position 23,780 of record JAJOZX010010601.1, read on the forward strand.
GACAGCAGGGTAGATTAGCTATGAGTAGTTTAAATTATTGTTGGGCTGTCGTTGGTATCTGATATATTCCAAATACCAACATCAGGTCAAGGATGCTTGCTGATTATGATCAGAGATTTTGCATAGTTCCATTTGCCGAGCTTAAAATCTTTGATTTACGAAGTCTTTTCGTTGCGTGATTACGTGCGATGTGTCGCTGAGTTTTGTCGTCTTCAATCAGCTGATAAATCTTCACCAATGAAAATTTCTTCTTCATCCTCAACATAATACTTTTCATTATTTCCCATTCAGTGTCATTCCCATTTGCGGTCCGATAATAATCGGAAAGCTCGAAGTTGAAATTCCAGATTTAGGAAAAAGTAAAAAGGGCGCCGTGACGTAATTGTGGGAGCGAGGAATATTTTTAGTGGTTTACCGATTAATCGGCATCGGCAGAATTGGCCATTTTGGGGCATCGGCATCAGCCAACTTTAGTCGATTCTCTTGCCGATTCTTTGAAGTTTTAAAATGTTCATTACAAAACAAAATCTATATTTATAGAAAACTGAACAGACAAAACACACCATTTATGATAATTTATACTCATTTCAAAGTGTAATTATATAAAAATATTTTACAATTACGAAAAAGGGAAAGCTTAATGAGTTAAGTTGCCATAAATTTACATTTTCTCTAACTAGCTAATCTCTAAGTATTATAAACTATTGTAATCTCCTACTCTATATTAATAATAATTCTATATTAAGTTGTACTTTATAATTTATATATTAAACCATCTTATTTTGTTGACTTTATTTTAAGTATTTTAATTTTATAAACCCAAATTATACTGTATATCCATTTTTTTTATTCAAATTCGACATCAGGGACTTGAAATTTTAATGAAAAATTTTGTTTTTGTTGACATTGTTGAAGAAAGAAAATAACTTCAACATAAGGAAAACCAATTACTTTAAATATTGGTATTCAATTTATGAAACTAAAATCAAATTATTTTATCATTTTACTGAGTAATAAAACTAATTAACATCATTTTAGCTACGGTATATGAGTAACAAATTCTGAGACTGTATATTGCGTAGTGAGCTAAGGAAAAGTATTTGAACAAATTTGAAATGTAAAAATATGAAAATTGAAAGTTTAGCATTAGATTAGTAAAGTTTATGGAGGGAATTTATTTTTTAAAATATAGGCAAAAATCGGCATGGGCATCGGCTAAATTTTGGAATCGGCACATCACCAGATATTTTCTACAAAAAAAAATCCAAAGTGGTAAATACTACATTGGTAATGGATCGGTTTGAGAATTGCTTTCTTTGAGATACCCAATTTCGGATTTCTCATTTTTGGACGAAGAATGGAACAGAGTTGGAAACGGGTCGGCGGGTCACGGGTCTGCGGGTCACTTGGGAGTGAATTCAATACGGGTCGAGGTAGGTCACGGGTCATGAGGTTGACCCGCCTGACCCGGGAGAGGGTCAAGGCGGAGCAGTGCTGTGATTAAGTGGGGCACAAAATTTCCAGTCGAATTTTAAAAATTCCTGTGTTTTTGCGTTATAGCTCGTAGTTGCGTGGTTACGTGGTTGGTCGTAGCGTACCAATATAGTTTTACACTAAAAGCTACGCTACAGTTACGCAGTAAAGATTACACCATAAAAGCAGTAACTGGCAACACTGATATGTACCAGACGATCAGTGTTCACAATGTTCAGTTAGCTTGTATTTATGTATCAAAATAAATATTTTGTATTTTGAAACGAAGTTTACTTTCTGATGTATTTTGAAAAAGTTTTGTTCAATGTATTGTTTAGGTCAGCAGGTTTGCGGGGTCTGTGGGTCGCGGGTAAAGTGGGTCACGGGTTAGGTGCTGGACGGGTCACGCTGGTCACGGGTCAAGGTTTTGGTGATCACCCGTTTCCGACTCTGGAATGGAACGGAAACTGAATGGAAAAAACACCAATATACCTTTTAACTTGATAAATGATACAAAATGAATTTATTATTCAAATAAAACTTAGCTAATTTAAATGTGCTGTAAATAAAACGACAAAAATTTATCTACAGGGTGCCCACAATGTCTTATCACCCCAGTAAAATACTGACTAATTTTCGTTTTTCTTTCAGACCCATTTCAAGTTAGTATTTTACTGGGGTGACAAGACGTTGTGGACACCCTGTATAATTCGATCAATAAAGAAAGGCAATAAAAAATAAATGATGCAACTTTATTGCTTTATTGACACGCAATTTTATCTCTGTTTTTTCGAAAACTTTCAGAAAATTCTTTCAAACAGTGTCTAATTTTCATTAAATGTTTTTAACATATTGTTCCAAATTCGGGGCCTTAATTTGAGGGACTTTTGGTCTTCGTGTCCGTTGCAATTCTCAGTTCCACAATCTAAATGTAAAAAGTATAGACTATTAACAAAATAGACTTGCACAATATATACACACACACACCTATGGTTAGCTTCCGCCAGAATTATTAATTCTGACGAAGGTCAAGATTTTCACTCCACCTACAGTTTAACGTGAATCCGAACCACACCCCACTAGCAGCCCAGCGTCTTAACCACTAGGCCACCCAGGGTACCCATTTATCTACCAACCACTTTCTTTATTGTGTGAAAGGATGAACAGCTGGGTTTTGCTGCGCGCCAGCTGCCGTCACTGGGTCTCGAACCCGGGGCCGATGGATTCGTAGTCAGCGACGCTAACCACTACACACCGAGGCGCATAGCGCATATATATATATATATATATATATACACGAGGGGCGGTCAGAAAATAAGTTTACACGGCGTATAATTTCGTAACTAAAGGACCTACACTGATTATGTTTGTGTCAGGTGAAGTCGTTAATCACCGTTGGCAACACTGCACGTCGATTCGGCTGCCATCTACCGTACATTAGTTGTGTGAGTCAGTTGAACATGGCGGCTCGACTGAAACAGTGCCCTGCCCTACGGAGCAGTCCAGGACGTTTACGTTAATGGCCACTCGTAAACGTTCCAGTGTTGAACAATATGCAGCTGCATTGATTGTTGTGCCTTTTTGCATGAAGTCTGCGAACAAAACGCCTTTGTGGTCTCAAAACACGGTAACCATCACTTTGCTAGCGGACCTCACAATCTTGAACTTCTTTGGTCGCGGGGACCCAGGGCGTTTCCATTCCATGCTGGCACGTTTTGTTTACCGAGTACAGTAATGAACCCATGTCTCGCCTCCTGTGACAATGCGCTCGAGAAATTCTTGACCACTGACAAACTCGGAATATCGTTGCAGAAATGACAGGGTACTGTTCCACTCGAGCCGCCATGTTCAACTGATTCATATAACCAATGCACGGTAGATGGCAGCCGAATCGACGTGCAGTGTTGCTAATGGTGATTAACGAATTCACCTGATGCAAACATAATCAATGTAGGTCCTTTAGTTTCGAAATTATACGCCGTGTAAAGTTATTTTCTGACCGCCCATCTTGCGCGGAACGTTCTCCTATACTGCGTGTTCTTTGCAGTTGAAATATATATATATATATATATACACGCGTATACGATACACATTCATAAGTAGTTGTTTTCCCTGTGGGTAGTGGCGGATCTAGGAATTTTCAAAGGGGGGGGCCGACCACTTTAGGGGCGCCGTCGGATCCAAAGCTCCTTATACCTTTACAATACCAGTGATAAGCCAGAAAACACATTGTTTTACATCGGATTGGGCAAGTGTTATTCAGGCTGGTTTTATAAAACTCCAAAGATCGATGATACTTTGTTTTTGGTTTTAATTGCTACATATTTGACCAAAGTTTAAAATTATTGTCATTAGTAAATATTACTCAAATTTTATCGCCAATTAAATCAAGGGTTGAAATTTGGAAGAAACTAGTTTGCCTTGATCATTAATAAACTTCTGAAAATATAATATCATTCATGACCCATGGGGCGCCATTCCTTCTGGTAGGGGGCCAAAATAGGTACCTAGAGCCAAAAGGAGGCGGCTCCCCGCTCTCCCTTAAATCCGCTACTGCCTGTGGGTGTATATCATTTATGAATTTCACGTGTTTGATAGTGAAATTCATCCCATAGATGTATAAATAGAGTGGTTAAAAAATGCACCATTATTCTTGTGATTTTAACTTAAAACTGTACATTATTTAGGCCACTATATATATATATATATATATATATATATATATATATATATATATATATATATATATATATATATATATTGGCGTAGCCATGGGGGGATTGGGGGTTAGAACCCCCTCAAGGACCCTAGAGTATAGCAAGATAATAGCAATATTTCATCAAGGTTCATTACGATGACGATCAATTACTTTTAAAATCAAGTTTAAATTTTTAATTAGAAACTAGAGGAAGCGATATAAATTCAGAGGTGCACACAAGTAGTTTGTATGCACGTGTTTTGCGCTTCATATTTACAGGGTGAACTTTGAAGATGCTAGTTTGCATATCGCGTGTAAGTACAGAGTATAACAGAAACAAACTACTTAGATAATGCTGGAAACATTGTTGAATTTTTTTTGAATATTTGGTGTGTAACTCCCCTACCATTAAAATGGAAGGGGGAATTACATACATACATCATTGATCGAGGTCCAGGTGTGTGTAGTGGATAGCATATCTGACCGGCAATCGGATGATCCCGGGTTCGATTCCCGGGTGGTACCTCATTTTTCATTTGTTCGTTCTCCCTCCTTATCTTGTGCGGAACGCTCTTCTACATTAATTATACTGTGTGTTGTTTGCAATTAAAATGTATATATGTACGACATGCGAAGGTGCCCCCTCAGGGCATTGGTTTCTGCTCGTATGTAGGAGAATCACGACTTCTGATTGATCGAGGTCCATGGTGTAGTGGATAGCATATCTGACTGGCAATCGGATGATCCCGGGTTCGATTCCCGGGTGGTACCTCATTTTTCATTTGTTCGTTCTCCCTCCTTATCTTGTGCGGAACGCTCTTTTACACAAGCGTCGTTCTTTACATTAATTATACTGTGTGTAGTTTGCAGTTAAAATGTGTATATATATATGTATATATATATATATATATATATAATATATATATATATATATATATAATATATATAGAGAGAGATATCAACAAATATGGCAAAAACATTAAAAGATAATACCCATACTGAAGAAAGAAGCAAATTTGGGACTTTTAACTTAAACTCCAAGACTATAAATTGGGAAGCAATCAGATCACACATGGCCTAAAGAGAGTGGAAAACAGTTTCCGAAAATAAAACAAACGGAGAAATGCAAACAATCTTAGAAGAACGAAGCTGGAGATTTTAGAAAAATATGCTCCGAAAGCACAGCCAATAGGAAAGAGGAACTTGTTCGAGAGGCAAAAGCGAACAATTTTCCGCAGAAGAAAGAGGGTAGTGGAGAAGTTAGTTAATTGCAGAGATAATACCAGGAAAGTAATACAAGAAAAACTGGAGATTATCAACAGGGCCATACAAGCCCTGATTCAGGGCCATACAGAGAGGGAAGAGAAAAAGGCGGTAGAGGTAATAAAGGCTAATTCAAAATACTTCTATAGTTATGTGAAAAGAAAAACAAAAACGCGCGCCACTATCGGGCCCTTAAGGAAAGGAAATAATGAACTAATCGACGATCTAAAAGAAATATATGAAACACTGAGAGTCAAGTATGAATCAGTTTTCAGTACCCCAAAAAGTGACAAAGCGATACCTGACATAGATACTTTCTTAGAGAAGAAATTGCAAGAAGATTATATAACAGATTTTGGTTTTACCCCAGAAGATATAGCGCGAGCAAGAGGACAAATGAAATCACACTCAGCTGCAGGTTTGGACAAATGGAACGCATTATTGATTAAAAACTGTTAAAATGAAATAGCCACACCCATATATGAGAATGAGTCTGTTAACGTCTAATGACAGCTTGTGACATGCCAGCGTGTGATATGCCAGCAAAAAAAAAAAAAAAATTAAACTAACACGAACTTAGTTGTAGCTTGTTGAGTAAATTAACATACTTTTTGTTATTTTTTATACTTTTTTCCTTCTCTCCTTAATTACATGTCTGTAACTCTATTGCATGTCTGTAACTCTCTTTATTGCATGTCTATAGTTTGCATGGTATGATAGTGTTTGAGTTCAGAATGTGTTGTAATGCGTTCTTATTTTACTTCTTTACATCTTTCACGCCTTTCCAGCCTAGTGGGCTGCATCCTCTACCTCCCTATGGAGTGGAGAATCGGTCTGCAACAGCTGGAAGAATGTGTTGCTTTGAGTTAAGAATGTGTTGTTCTTGAGTTAAGAATGTATTGCATGGTTTGTAAGCGTTCTTATTTTACTTCTTTTCATCTTTTTCCGGCAGAGTGGGCTCTACCTCCCTATGGAGTAGAGGACCGTTCTGCAATCTTTCCTATTCTCTCCAACTATTTTTCTGACTTGTCGGCAGTGGCCGGCGGATGATGATGGTGAGTCTTTTTTCTCTTTTTCTGAATGAATGTTAACCCACGAGTGATAGGTGTTGCTACTTACTTAAACCCTTATTCTCTTTTCTTAACCCCCTACTCTTTCCTTTCTCTCGGGCTAACCTTAGAGTGGATCTTAGGGTCTTTGTTAGCCTTAGCTTCTGTAGATCTGTAGATATACTGGATATGGAGAAGATCCCTAGACTCTGGGGAAATACCGAGTATCTTGAAAAAAAAAAACATTGTCCCTATGTATATGTATAAAGGAGGGATAGATCTCAAGTTAAAAACTATAGACCGGTGTTTTTGACGTCCCATCTTACCAAAGTATTTGAAAGAATAGTTAGAGAGAAAATCTATGACTTCTTGGAGACACTGGAAAGATTCAACGAAAATCAGCACGGATTCCGATCAGGAAGATCATCCCTATCACAACTTATAGAGCACTATAACAGTATCCTAGACGCAATTGAAGGCACTGAAAACTATGACGTCATATACACGGATTTTGCTAAAGCTTTCGCCAAATGTGATCATGGTATAATGGCGCATAAAATGAAACAGATGGGAATAACAGGCAAAGTTGGAAAATGGATCTACAACTTCCTCAGAGAACGTCTACAGGTCGTTAAAATTCAAGTATCACATCATCAGAATTGGAAGTACGCAGCTCAGTACCACAAGGAACAGTAGTGGCCCCGCTCCTTTTCATTATCATGCTAACAAACACAGACAATGAAGTAAACAGCAATAGTACAGCTGTAGCGGGAGCCGTCTCTTTTGATTACTCAAAATCTTCGAGCCTCCCGCTCGACAAAGGAACCCTGCGGAATTTAGTTCACTGGAGGGATCGACAATGACTTGGCAAATAAAATTCTATGATTTATTACACACGGCTAAAAAAAATATATGAAAATATACGTTTCTATATTTTAACGTGGCCACGGAAAAGATAAAAATCAACAAAAAAATCAACATAATAAGCCTATCCGTAAAGAGGGTAGAATTTAACCTACTGTAATTCGCGTGAGGGACGACTGAACAAGATCTTAACAGACGCGAGGTGTTTTCCAGTGAAATTTGACACTCCGATGGCCTTAACTTTTCCTTCCTTGTAAAGATCTTCCAAATTTCTCCCGATGTTTTAACAAAGTTCTTATCCTTCTTTCTTTTCTCGGTCAATTTTGGAATGGTCAAAACCGAGATACCGTAACAAAGAATACGTTCACACCGAACAAGGTTGGACGGGCAATTATTTTGGGAGTGTCCAACTCAGGGCCCTCAGTTGAAAGGGATAAATTGGACAGCTAGCCAGCCACTTGGAGCTTCCTTTTGCTAAAGTCTTCTAACAAGTGCTTAGCATGGATAGAACAAGGTGAAAATGCACTGGAGGGGTCGACCAGCGACCCCCCTGATGACTAGTGGCTACAGACAATTCCGAAGAATTTAGCCGAAACCTTTGGCCTTGACTGGAGCTCGCGCTTGAAACTTCTGCGCAGAGAGGTTTCAAAACGTAAATTCCTCCAATTCAGCTCCAAATATTCACAGATCTTGTTGCCTTTAAACTATGTAACAGACTTCTATTTTTTCACTTTCTACACCAATTAACCTATGGAAAAACTATACACGCTTACAATATGGTATCGTATGTGATACCTTTATTCCATAAATATAAATTATTAATTAATTGAATTAAATATCTACAAAATTGCCTCGGGATTGGCGACATAGCCTATTGGGAATGAAAATAATTGCCATACATACATAGAACCCATATGTAGGCATCGGGCCTGCATAACAACAAGAAAACCAAATTTATTGTTTCGTGTTCAACATTTTTCATTGCTGACTCGTGAAAATTACATCGAGAGAAGAGTCAACGAACTTTGCAAATTCGGCAAATACTAAATTACGAAGATTATATATGAGCGGCTCGCTCGGAGCTGCTTATGTTACAGCGATGCTTTAAGCAAGGAAGATATCCTTTATCTTCCCATAAGTTCTGAGTGAAATCCTCTTAATACATAACCTAATAACTATAAAAAGGATAGGCCTATTCCTTCAGGTATTTTAATACAGTGACTGCTTACATAAGTTACATAAAATCAACTCATTGTGTAACTCCATCGTACCACGGCCCTGCATCGAAAAACATCGTCGCGCCCTACGAACAGAAGCGAGGCCCAACGAAATAATAAGGTAAGGCAATTCCTTTCTTTACCATTAAGCAGCGCAAATACCGAAGGCAAATAAACATAAAGAGGTCCTTTGAAGACCTACATAATAGTACATATACATAACTCTCTAACGAAAAAACGTAGGGCTTTTGTCTTTAACTCTCCACTGAAATCTGCTGGAAATTTCCAACGGATGAGGGTATCAGGCAATCAACTCACAGCCCTATAGTTTTTTTCATATAACCTTTAGTTTTCAAAATGATTGGTCTTAACACCAGCACTGACGACTTTCTCACAGCTAACACAGCGAAAAACTCTCCCACAACTTTCGCTCCTTTTCTTACCTCATGCATTCATTTCAAGCTAACAAAAGACGATCGCGCACACACTCACACTCATGGACGCATTCATACATCCAAATAAAACATCGCTCTACTATATTTCAAAGGCAAAGTGGAAATAGAAGAAACGAATCAGGGAGACGGCTTCTCAACCGCACCCCCTTACACAGTAACATCCTTTGCAGACGCAGACGATACAAAGATCAGCAGAAAAATCAGCGATGCAAATGAAGCGGAGGCCTTGCAGAAGGACACAAACAGAATATACAAATGGTCAGAAGAGAACAACATGACATTTAACACCGAGAAATTCCAGTTCTTGAATGGTAGAAATGAAGAACTTAGACAGCATATTATGCCCCGGACAGGAAATTCAGAGAAGCACGAAAGCGATAGATTTGGGCGTTATAATGACCGATGATGCGAAATTTGAGACACAAAATCAGATAGCGATAAACAAAGCAAAAATTGTCGCGGGACAGGTACTAAGAACCTTTAAAAGAAGGGACAATACAGTAATGATTCCCATGTTCAAAACACTGATCATACCAAAACTCGAATACTGCTGAGTTTTGACGTCCCTATACAAGAAGGAAGAAATTAATGAACTAGAAGATATTCAGAGACATTTCACAGCCAAGATCGATGGCTGCAAAGAATTCAACTACTGGGAAAGACTACGTAAACTAAATCTGTACTCCCTGGAAAGAAAAAGAGAGGTACAGTGGTACACTATAATATATACATGGAAAATGATCGAAAAACTGGTACCAAACCTCAAACTAAACCCAATTACTACCTAAACAGACTTTTTAACCAGTTTCCAAAGAACCTCAGAAACGTGACAGGGGTCAAAGTTGAAGTCTTCAAAAGAAGACTAGATGCTTGGCTCACTCAGGACGGTACTAGATGAGCCGGGTGTACCTGGCTATGTGCAGTGGAGAGCGCAAGAGAGCATCTCACTCCTCCACCAAGCCAGGCCTAGAGGAGGCGGGGCCACCAGCTTGACCTTCGTATGAAGAGAGACCAACGCACGGAACTGCTACGAGGTTACGAGGAATATATATATATAAATTCTAACTTCAGCATTCTCCTTTATCATTAATAGCTGTGTAATTGCGTTCTAGCATATTTAATTTAATTAATGTTCATTTTCCACGAATTTGTGCTAATGTCGCCGATGGTAAAAAAATGATGTCGTGTAAAAGTTAAATATAAAATAATTAAAAATTTCACTTATACTTTCATTTTTATTAACTACCGCCTATTTTCAATATTGAATTTAGTAGGGCAGCTCTAATTTATGCCAGTTTTAATGATTTACTGTCGTTCGTATTGATCTTAAACAATATTAAATTTAACATTTTTCTTTTAGACCACTGATGATGATCTACAGATCTACAGAAGCTAAGGCTAACAAAGACCCTAAGATCCACTCTAAGGTTAGCCCGAGAGAAAGGAAAGAGTAGGGGGTTTAAAAGAGGAGAATAAGGGGTTAAGTAATTAGCAAAACCTATCACTTGTGCGTTAACATTCATTCATAAAAAGAGAAAGAAAGACTCACCATCATCATCCGCCGGCCACTGCCGACAAGTCGGAAAAATAGTCTGAGAGAATAGGAAAGGGGTGAAAGATGAAAAGAAGTAAAATAAGAACGCTTACAAACCATGCAAACAGTCTTAACTCAAACACTGTCATACCATGCAAACTACAGACATGCAAGTAAAGAGAGGATAAGAAAAAAAAGAAAAAAAAGTAGGAACAAAAAGTAGGGAACAAAAAGTGGGTTAGTTTACGCTACAGCTACATCTACGTTCGTGTTAGTGTAATTTGTTTTTAAATAATTTTATTGCTGGCATCACACTGGCATGTCACAAGCTGGCATTAATCGTCAACAGACTCATCCTCGACCACCACCCCCAGAGCTCCTGTTGCTAATTGTTTTATTATTTTAAACAACGTTAATATTTTTAAAATGCCTATCTAAACGGTTCTTAAACATATTAACGCTGGTAGAGTTCACGACGGGCGCGGGAAGATTATTCCATTTATCAATTACTTTAAACGTAAAAACGTTTTTAGCGATATTAGTAATGAAACGTCTGCCACGCAACTTAAATCCGTTATTACGAGTATTGCTATTATTGAAAGTGAACAGTTTGTCAAAATTTACGTTATCGATTTTATTAACGATTTTGAAAACTTCAATAAGCTCCTCCGCTTAATCTCCTTGTTTCGAGTGAATGCAAATCTAGCTCTTTAATCCTATCTTCGTAAGACTTGTTGTGCAATGACGGAATTAGTTTCGTGGCGCGACGCTGAACCCTTTCCAACCTATCAATATCCTCACGCAAGTACGGGCACCAAAACTGAACGGCATATTCTAAATGAGGCCTGAGACTTGTTAAGGGCAATATAATATTCTTCGATTTAAATTCGAAATTACACGTTATGAAGCCTAACATCCTATTAGCTTTTGCGCAAGACTCCAGGCACTGGTTCCTAAATTTTAAGTCCTTAGATACGCGTACGCCTAAATTTACTTCCTCGTCAACGCTCGCTAACTGTCTATCGTCTATCGTGTGCGTGTAATTGTTGTTACGAGAACCTATATGCAAAACTTTACATTTGTCTACGTTAAATTGCATCTGCCACTTATCCGTCCACTCCATAATCCTATTTACAGCGTCTTGGAGCCTATTTCTATCGTCCACGTTAACGACTTTACTGCCTATTTTAGTATCATCCGCGAAGTTTGACACGTTACTGGTTAAGTCTACATCTATGTCATTAATGTAGATTACGAATAGCAATGGGCCTAACACTGAACCATGTGGAACACCGCTACCTACATCCAACCACCCCGATTCACTACCATTAACAACGACCCTCTGTTTCCTAGCACGAAGCCATTCCTCTAACCAGTTAGCTACCTGACCGCGTACGTATACCGTGCGCTTTAACCTTCGCAATTAGTCTTCTATGCGGAACTGTATCGAACGCTTTTTTAAAGTCTAAATAAATAAATAACGTCAATCGCTCTATGCCTAACGTATTCGCGCACTATTTCGTTATAAAATTATAAAATTCTAACAAATTAGTTAAACAAGATTTATGGCGTCGAAACCCATGCTGACTGCCATTAATCAAATCGCGACTTTCTAAGTGATCGATGATACGATCCCTAACTACGGATTCCAAAAGTTTACCGACAACTGACATTAAGCTAATAGGCCTATAATTGCTAGCGGAGGTCCGGTGCTAGTCTCCGAGCAACTGATACAATGAGCAAACCAACATAGCTACTGTGCGGTCGCCTTTTTTAAAAATGGGCGTAACGTTAGCCAATTTGAAGTCTTCAGGAATAATTCCCGCTTCTAGTGACTGATTAAAAATCTTCGTTAAGGGGCCTACGATAACGTCTTTCAACTCTTTTAGATGTCTAGGATAAAGCGCGTCAGGGCCTGGAGCCTTGCTAACTTTTAGCTTATCGATATAATGCGCAATTCACCCTCGTAAACAGTTATTTCATTCAAAATAGCCTCGCTACTAAATGGAACGATATCGTCCACATCGGGGACATTATTTACGTCTTCTACGGTAAAAACTGTCGCAAAAAAGTTATTAAAAATACCCGCCATCGCCTGAGCGTCGGAAGCCAAAGCGCCGTTAGCGTCCACTAGACTCAGGCAGTGTTTCCCAACCGGGGGCCATATGGCTCCCTGGGGGCCATGGCACATTTGAAGGGGGCCACAGGAAAATGTTATTTTGTAAAATAGAGTTAAATCTGCATATTACCTACTGAAAATAATGCTTATGGGGGCCACGGGAAAAAATAAGGTTCCTAAGGGGGGCCATAAGCCAAAACCGGTTGGGAACCACTGCACTAGAGGACCTATATTATCTTTTATCGGCTTACGATTATTCACGTAGTCAAAAAACGTTTTCGGATTATGTTTACTATCCACAGCTATAAGTATCTCTAAATTACGCTTATCATTCCTAACTGATCTTTTAACCTGACGTCTAAGCTCGATATATCTATTAAAGTTAGCTACCGTGCCATTGCGCTTATTAAGTCTATACGCTCTGTTACGCTCGTTTATGAACTTGCCTATTTCCCTAGTCCACCACTTGGGCCTACCATGATTTCTACCGCGCTTGGGCCTACGAGGAATAAACTCCCTTTCGATATTCAAAAAACTTTCTTTAAACGCCTCCCAATGAAAGTTTCCGTCATTACCCATAAATAAGTTATTCCAGTCCACTACTCTCATCCTGTCCGCAAAAACTATCAAAATTGGCCCTACGAGAATCAGGGACTTTTATTACGTTAATATCCTTAGTGTTTTCTATCAATAGCTTAAACCTAATAATTTGGTGATCACTACATTCCAAACTCCCACCTACTTCTAAACTTTCGACTATATTTTCGCCGTTCGTGATGGAAACAATTCTGAAAGTTACATTTGGAAGTATTCATAAAAATACAAGTTGGAAAATACTAAGTGGAGCAGCCCTCGTGTATATATAATAAATTGCTTGCCCACTTTGCGATCGCCTTGTTCGTTTGTTTTGGGGTTGTTTGTCAAACAACCACCTTCGTAACTGTTAAAGTCATGTAACAGAGAAGACCTACAACCAAGAGTCGCTATGTTATCTTAAACGCGGAGGATGGTCACCCATGCAATTGTTAAACAAACCCCAAACCCAACGTCTCTCAACTCTGCTGATGGAACGTAAAGCAGTGTTGCGATGTGGCCACGACGAAGTTCCCAATCGTTTTGTAGTCAAATCGCAGTTATGAGAACATTAGAAAATTAATAATAGTTGCAGCATTAAAACTTTATAAAAATTAAACTAATAAAGAAAAATGGACGTTTTCTTCGGCTGACACTCGCAACACCATTTCAAGTTGATCATCAACGTTGGTTCTGTTTAGTACGGTAGTTGGATGGATGGCCTTCTGCGGCGTTCTATGATGTAGCAACATTTATATGATTCAGATTCCATTATATATATATATATATATATATATATATATATATATATATATATATATATATATATATATATATATATATGCGCATATTCATGATTTGCGAGGGTGCCCTCTCAGGGCATTGGTTTCTGCCCTATGTGGGAGAATTTCGATTTGTGTTAAGCGAGGTCCGTAGCATAATGGTAGCGCGTCCAACCGGCAATTGGAAGGCCCTGGGTTCGATTCCCGGGCGGTTCGCCTCATTTTTCATTTATTCGTTATCTCTCCTCCTCGTGTGCAGAAACGTTCCTTAACACTTATGTCGTTTCTATTCATATATATATATATATATATATATATAGGGTGTTCTAAAATTACGAAGTTAACTTTTATATGAATGCAATATCTTAACAAAAATTATGCGATATTTAACAATTTTATTTCAAATAGAGCAACAATAAGAAAAGCAACAATAATTGTTTATTTTAGATGTTCAAAGTGTCTTTCTTCAACTTGAACATATTGTTCACAACGTCCGACTACTGATCGACAGACATAAAAGTTTACTAAGTAATTTTAAAACACACTGTGTATATACAGTACAGGGTGTCCCAAAAGTCTCCATACATAGGGAAACTTAGCACTTTTTAGCAAAATGTAACTTTATTTACAAAACATTCTCTACATGATTGCCATTTCTTTGTAAACACACACGGATGCGTCTCTCCCACTCATGGTGAACTCGTGTTAACACATTTGGTGTTATGGACGTAATGTACCAGGAAAAGATACAGAACATGGATCGCCTAAAGGAACGCATTCGAAGTGCAATTACGTCCATAACACCAAATGTGTTAACACGAGTTCACCATGAGTGGGAGAGACGCATCCGTGTGTGTTTATAAAGAAATGGCAATCATGTAGAGAATGTTTTGTAAATAAAGTTACATTTTGCTAAAAAGTGCTAATTTTCCCTATGTATGGAGACTTTTGGGACACCCTGTATATAAAGTTAACACCTGACATCATCACTATCATCATCATGATGTTAGTCTGACAAAGCGTGGTTAAATGCCTAAAAAATGCTATATGAAAATGAACTTTCGACGAGTGTGTTGTAAACTTCCTCTCCGCTTACCTCAGTGGCGAAGGACGTGATGACTACGAAGAAGTAAAAACAAATAACAGTTAAAAGGAGGTACGTAGTTCCTCCCACCCACCATTCATCCCTAAGAGCAAGCACTGCTCCGAGCATAATGCAAGCAGTGAAGATGAACTGCAGGAAGGCAGCGACTCGAAGAACTGGCACGAATTTCTGTAATAGCATAAAGAAGATAGTATAAGACGTTCGATATATTTGTTTAATACGAGTGTTTCACCTCCTTCGGGATCCGAACCACGGGTCGTTACATAGTCTGGACGCAGTTTTACGCGGGATCCGAACTACGGGTCGCTACATAGCATTTTTTCTTACTTATTTTATTTACCATTTACTGTATAATAGGTACAGTTTCGGAAAAAAGTTCGCCTACAAAAATTAAGTTCGTTAAAAAGCATAGCAAGTTACTAATCAGCAATGATTAGGTTTTGTTTTTTAAAAATGTATTAATGTCAACAAAAAGAAGAAAATATAAAAAGAAAAATGCAATCTTACCAATTTATAATTTTTTATGCTTTTCAGAAATTTTATGTTTCTAGCCGAACTTTTTTCCCGAAACTATATATCACTTGAAGATACAGAGTAACACTACCTAATTCAACAACTACTGTTATTAAGTATATATAAAACAACATAAGATGAATCCAACATATGAAAAATTTTAACTAACAAAACTTCCTATATGGTAAATGCAAAACATCCAAAAATTTATTACTGTACATATGGCAAATACAGGGTGTCCCATAAGTCCGGTCTCATTGAAAAAACTTTTGTAAATTTAATTTAAAATAATTTTTTTTCCTACAAGTCTTTTGTGCGGTACGGTGCCAAACGCTATTTGAAAATCTAAATACACTACATCTACCGCCCGATGACTATCATAACCTTCAACCACGCTTTAGAAAAATTCTAAAAGATTAGTTAAGCAAATTTGTTTCGCCTAAAACCGTGCTGCGTATTTCTAATCAAGTTATGCAAGTCTAAGTGTTCAACTATACGAGCCCTAATTATTGATTCCGGTAGCTTACCTACAACAGACGTTAAACTGATTGGTCTATAATTTCTCACCGCACCTTTATTGCCTTTCTTAAAAATAGACGTTACATTTGCTAACTTGAAATTATCTGGTACGCACCCCTCAGAAATAGACGCATTAAAAATCTTTGTTAACGGCACAACAATGCTATCTTTTAATTCTTTTGGTTGTATGGTATATATGGAATCCGGCCCCCGTGATCTAAGCATTTTCATTTTGCAAATATAGGGCAGTACCTCCCTTTCACTCACCACAATATTATCTAAAGTATTACCATTATCGAAAGGTATTACGTCTATGACCGTAGGGATATTCGTTACATCTTCTATTGTAAAAACTGACGTAAAAAATTCGTTTAGCAGCGTAGCCATTTGTTTGTTTTCGGAAACTAGCTCACCGTCAGAATTTCTCAACGGTCCCAACACGCTCTTTACGGGTTCCTGTTGTTAACGTATTGAAAAAATCGCTTGGGTTTTCTTTGCCGTTACGAGCCATGGAAATTTAAAAATCACTCTTGGATTTTTGCATTACGCTTTTCGTTTCACGCCTTAAAGATATACAGTTGTTTCGTAACCACAAATTGCCTTTATCGCAATTATGTAGCCTATAAACCCTATCTCTACTTTTCATAATATCCCCTACTCTAGAAGTAAACCACAGGGATTGTTATTTACTTTCGCACGCTTAATCTTGTACGGTACACATTCCTCATTTATAGTCCTAAACACTGTTTCAAACGATTCCCACATTAATTTTGCGTTGGAGGTCCCCATTACGTTTTCCCATTCATTTCTAAGTTTACAAAAGTCTGCGCTCTGGAAGTCAGAAATTTTAATCGAGTTAGCTGGTTTCGAGTGACTTACCGAGAGGAGAAACTCTATCATATTGTGATCGCTAATGCTTAACGGTTCTATTACTTGAAGATCAGTGATAAGCCATCATCCGTAGTTATTACTAAATCTAAAATACTGTCCAACCTCGTAGGTTCCCCAACCTTTTGAATAAGAAAGCTATCCTCGAGAAAATTAACTAAACGTTACCTTCCGCGTCTCCCTGCATTGTAACATAATTCACGTTAGCGCAATTAAAGTCGCCCATAATTAAGGCCTGTTCATTACCTATTATTCTCTTTAGTTCACGATATAACGCTTCATCCGTATCAGCTATTTGATTAGAGGGCCTATATAACGGCAACAAGAAGTTTGAAATCGCTCAATTTAAGTTCTGTTATAGTCGAATCTATCGGTTCTAGAATTCTATGCTTTAATTCTATAGCGTTCACAATATTATCTTTGATATACATAACACCTCCTCCTCGCCCACCTATTCTGTTTTTAATAAAAAGTCTATAACCTCTAATTTCATACTCCCCTACAAAGTCACGTGTTTCAGTGCTAAGCCACGATTCATTTATCGCAATTAAATCATAGTCTTTGCAAGCAATTAAAGAAGAAAACAAATGTTGTGTTCTCAGAGGTTCCGTCTGTAAACCGGTCAACACTACTCGTTATATCCTCCACCCTTGCACCAGGGTAGCAGTAACGGCACCTACGATGGGGGCTTCTCCCAAAGAATTCCTCGAGTTGCCCTCGAACAATGGAATCACCAACGAGTCTTATTTCAGGTTCATCTACGTCTTCGAAACCTAAAACAGAAAACTTATTGTTCGTTAATACTGGTAGACAAGTCTTAGGTTGTCTCAATGGGGCTCCATTACACACTTGAACGAAGGGTCGGGAACTAGGGGAAGAGAGAGGGCTATTAGAACTATTTATATCATTAGTAGAAACTGAGGCATGAGGGGCCGCGACTGAGAATAACTCCTCTCAGAAGGCCCAAGGGATTCTAATTTCGCCGTCAGGAGCATCACCCTTTCTTCAAGCCTCACTCTGGCCTCCTTCTCACGCTGAAGCTCGTTCTTCAACAAATCCAAATTCAAGCACCACCTGCAAACTAAATGGTCATTATTACTAGCCAAAATAAACCCGTAAGCAGCAAACTTCCCTTCGCACCGACTGCAAGTACTTGACGGGGGTTCCATGCTATTAACTAATTAAATTACTAGCGTTTGGAAATTAGTAGCGAGTTAATTATAGTAATATAATAACGACGTAAGTCTCCGGAATAAGTAAAGAGCAATTAATAAATAAAACGTAGGTCTACCGCGTGCTTAGTTGTGACGTCACCAACGCAAGCAAAAAACGTTCTTGAAACGCCGAAGACAGGTTCCTGTAACACAAAATTATACTGAACGAATATATACATAATTAAGCTATTCACGAAGGTTCTGCAAAAGGAAAAGTATTAATAAAGAGGGATAACGATACAAGGCAATTTATGAACAATAAAAAAAAAACCTTATCTGCCCTCTATTCGGCCAATTTTTTTCTTACGGAGGGTGACCACACCCTACTTAATGATCCTTAGAAAAGCAAAATCAACCTTATTAAACCACGTTTTCTAATTGGAATTTCACACCTCTCGAACAAACCAAAACAAGCCACATACACTCGCCTTTGTTTAATTAAGTAAATATAAAATAAATAAGTCAATAAATAAAATATATTCTTTTGTGAATAATTAATAATACGAGATAATTTAGTTAAGAAGGTACCGAACACTAGTTTTTAAAGTTACTTTGACTGAAATAACTTATTCAGTTGGTAACACTGGACGCTCGATAAAACACGTCTGTTCACAAGGAAAGACTGATCACTTCTGAGGAAAGACTGATCACTTCTGAGGAAAGACTGATCACTTCTGAGGAAAGACTGATCACTTCTGAGGAAAGACTGATCACTTCTGAGGAAAGACAGATCACTTCTGAGGAAAGACAGATCACTTCTGAGGAAAGACAGATCACTTTTAATGTATTACTTTTGTAAATTTAATTTAAAATAAATTTTCCTATGAGACCAGACTTATGGGATACCCTATATATAGGAGTTTCAAAATTCAGTTTGTAAACGTGCAGTATAGATTTTAGGATGTTGATGAAAGAGTATAACAACTTGCAAAGATTCATACAATCAGTACACACAGTTTTAGGATTAATATAATTTTTGAAAGCTTCTTATGCTAAATAGTAATAATTCTTACTAGATTTGCGACTGTGGAAAGAAGTTCGGCGAAACGTAAAACGCCATAGAAAAAAAATGCTGGAATTTTAAAAATTCAGCAAGAATTTATAATTTGTTGGAAAAATAATCTGACCTATAAAAGTAAGGGGGATACCAAGTATAACGCCATACCAAACAGAAAGTTATTATTCAGTGGTGCGATTTTTTTCAACCAATTGTGAATTCTTTCTGAATTTCGAAATTTTCAGCTTTTTTTAAAAAAATTTAAAGATCATCTAAGTAAAAAACTTTAAAAAATGCATAGGATTAATAAGGATTCATAAAAAAAATAATTTTACCAGCCAAGCTCCAATTATCAAAAGGATACAAAGAACAACAAGAAGGCTGAGGATTCCAATTGTAATGTACGTTTCAATCGTTAATTCATCTGAAAAGGAATAAAATCAGTAAATATTTAGTGTTAAAAGACACACACACACGCTCTCTCATATATATATATATATATATATATATATATATATATATATATATATATGGTAGCGAATGCAATTTACAGTTGTAAGTTAACTAAAAGCAAACATAATTACTGCACTTAAGGTTTAATTTAACATGATTTTTACAGCGAATTATATACTAATTTTTATATAATATTTTATATAATATTTTTTTTATAATATTTCATAGCAAATTATAATTTGCTATGAAATATTATAACAATTTTTTATTTGCTATAAAAAATTACAATTTTCTATTTGCTTTGAAATATTATAAAAATTTTCTCTTAAATATAATTCGATGTAAAATTATGTTAAATTGAACCTTAAATGCAGTAATTAGGTTTGCTTTTAGTTCACCTAATAATTATTATTAGTTACAAGAAAATAGTAAAACTACGAAGACTATTCATGCACTAATTTTAATATACTATTTTTATATGTCAGAATGAACAATTCGGGAGTTGTGTTGTGTTTCAGAGGCGGTCGAATAACTAAGCAGTAAATTCTCAGTAAGTAAAAATTTTAAATGTAAGAGTGATGTTTGCTTGTCTTTGAGTGTAGATACGACACGACTGTGCGAAGGTATAAATCAAGTGTGGGAAACGTCCGACCCACCCTCCAAGCTTATAATGCCAGTACACACACACACACACACACACACACACACACACACACACACACACACACACTGTATATTAGGACAATAGCTATTTATAATTAACAGCGAACCTTTGAATCGACAGAGGGTTTATAGAGACTGAAAAAAATCGTTTGAGGTTAGTCACAACAAAATCAATAAAAGCTCCCTTGCATTGGTGTCAAAAGGGTTAATTCATCTTTTGAGGGGACGAAAGGCGTGTGTGTGTGTGTGTGTGTGTGTGGTGTGTGTGTGTGTGATAACACAAAAACTTAAATGGGGACTCTGCATTGTTTTCGCAATTTTATTAAAGTTAAATGAGACAAACGTAGCAAAACATTAATATACACTTACCAGTTTCCAATCCCAGCTCAATACCTAAACCTGTTGCACACGCCTGTTGAATACAATAAATAATTATATGTACTGTGTATATATAATTTGTAATTTCTGACTCATTGTACCTGGTGAGTCGTGGTTCAGCTTCTACGTTAAGCTGTAGGTCTAAGGTGGGGCAACGAGCTTGACATTCGGCAGAATGAACAATTCGGGCGGAAGCAGAAATAACTTTTTCAAACTTATATATATATATATATGAAAATTATTTCACGAAAGTAACACGTGAAAAATATTTATGATGAATAAAACCACGAAGGAAAAGAAAGAATGGTGCTCAAGCGCTTTCGTCTAATGACATCCTCACGATGTCTGTTATTTGTGGTTGTGTTGCCCCACAATAGGCAGCAGTATGGGTGGGCGATCGTCGGATTAAGTGACGTATGGTCTCAATTGGTAATTGTCGGAATAAGCGAAATCGGAATATCCGAACGTCGGATTAAGGAATCGCCTCGGTGGTCTAGTGGTTAGCATCGCTGACTACAAATCATCGGCCCCGGGATCGAGACGCGGTGACGGCAGCCGGCGCACAGCAAAACCCAGCTGTTCATCCTTCCACACAACAAAGAAATTGGTTGGTAGATAAATGGATACCCTGGGTAGCCTAGTAGTTAAGACGCTGGGCTGCTATTGGGACGTGGCTCGGATTCCACGTTAAACTGTAGGTCTAAGGTGGAGTGACAAGCTTGACCTTCGTCACAATGAACAATTCTGGCGGAAACAAAACCAAGGATATATATACGAGTATATATATATAAGGTCGATAATAAAAACTCGATATTTCGACCCGCAACAATGGTAACCCTTATTAAGGTAATGAAAATATTAAAATTGAAGACCAGGTCCAAGGGCAGCAAACGATAAAACGTTTTATCGATTTATCTTTATAAAAGCTTTTAAACTTTACAAACTTATTTTCTTCAAACATTTTTATTTGTTTTTATGCAGGAAGGAAGGGCCAAGGGCGAAGAAAGACCGCAAAAAACGCCATAGAGGAAGAAGAGTGTCAAGATCAATGTTCAGGGTTCAGGGTTTTCGAGATGCCTGGACACTCTGCGTTTGAAAGATTGGCGGTCATAGACAGGGGGAAAGATGGATTGAAGACTATTGGCGGTCATAAACAGGGGGAAAGATGGAGTGAAGAAGATTGTTCCAGAGTTGACCGGTTACGAAGATTAAAGATTGAAAATACCGATTAACCTTTGCATTAGAGAGTTAGACAGAAAAGGAATGAGAATGTGTCGAAAGTCTGGTACTGCGAGCTCTCCTTAATACTTTCACTCTCAGGTGGTATGTGGCATTTCGTGCGGTAAATCGCGTCTCCAATATTGGAAACGAGCAAGCATTGGTGAAATGAAACAACATGTATAGAACTGCATCTTTGTGTGGGAATTGTACGACAAAAAATGTTGCTTCCTATTGATCTACAAATCCCTGAGGCGATGTCAGTCACACATGAATGGCATGGATTGAAAGTGTTAAAGGAGTAGGGCATACAGTTAGAGAGTTCAGAAGAGCAATGTCCGTTATAATAGCGATAGTAAAGACAGAGTGAGACAACATTGCAGCGAAGAGAGAGGGATTGAAGATAGTCAGTAAGAGGCAGTGAATTGACGAGACGAAAAGCCTTTGATTCCACCCAGTCAAGTAGGGCTGTGTGAGATGAGCCACCCCACACACGAGAAGCGTAATTAATACAGGGGTGGACAAGACTCCTGTACAGAGTCAGCAACTGAGTAGGGGTGAAGAAACTGCAGAGCCGGTACAGCACATTTAACCTCTTAGAGGCTGTTTTAGAAAGTGAGTACATGTGATCTCTCCAGGAAAGATCACGAGAAAAGGAAACGCCAAGCATGTTAAGAGAAGAGGAAGGATTGCGTTGTGTATTGTTGAAAGAAAGGAGATATTCGTGTGGAAGATTGTGACGAGTAGACAGATGAAAGAACTAAGTTTTTGAGGCATTAAAAGCCACAAGGTTTTCTCTGCCCCGATCAGAGGTCAGGTGCACCATCGCCGTCTCACGCGAATAATGGAGTGACTGTTGAGAGGGACGCTTTGTAAAGCGGGTGGAAAATTGAAGAGTGGAATCATCGGCATAGGAGTGGATAGGATAGGAAGTGCGATTTAATAGACCATTGATAAATAAAAGGAAAAGAGTGGGTGAAAGGACAGAACCCTGAAGAACACCACCATAGCTTTAGGAGAAGAACAGTGACCATCGACAACCGCAGCTATAGATCGTCCAGAAAGGAAATCAGGAATGAAGGCACAGAGGAGGAGATTGTAGACACCAATCGACCAGGAAAGTACTCCAGTAAGGAAATTAGAGATGAAAGCACAGATAAGGATAGAAAACGAAGAAGGGCAGTTTCGAAATTAAAGATTTGTGCCAGATTCTATCAAAAGCTTTTGATATGTTTAGCGTAATAGCAAAGGTTTCGCCGAGGGAGATATGCAAAAAGATCGCCAGGAGAGCATCCCTTGTGGAGCCTATACTGACGATCTGAAAGAGTGAGAAGAGAGGTGTTTAAGAATCTTCCTATTAAGGATAGATTCGAAAACTTTAGAAAGGCAAGAAACCAAAGCAACTCGACAATAGCTGGAGGGTTGAGAGCGGTCACCCTGTTTTTGGGACAGCAAATAATATACTGTATAGGAAGGAAAAGTCCCAGATGAAAAACAAAGACGAAAGAGTTTGCCTTGGCAGGGTGTCCGTAATCAAATTCCCATAAAATAGGTAGATATCTAAAAGAGAATATATATATATATATATATATATATATACACACAAGGTGTTTCAGGAGGAAAGGTCAATACTTCGGGAGGTGATAGTATCAGTCATTGTGAGAAAAAAAGTTCATATGAACATGTGTCTAATTCTGAATGGTTACGGAGATAGAGCTGTTTGAATCTGATGCGCGCGCAGCTCTTCCTCCCCCCCCGCGGTGGTCCCATTCAATGGCCACCAAGGTCTCCAGACCTCTCTCCGTTAGATTATTGTTTGTGGGGGTGGATGAAAAGTCAAGTTTACAAAAGAAAGGTGGATACACGAGACGAATTGCTCGCGCGCATTTTGGATGCTGCTTCCCGCATAAAGGAACGTCAAGATCAACTCAGGCGAACGACACGCGATCTTCGCACACGAGTTGCAAAGTGCATTGAGGTTGACGGTGGGATTTTCGAAAACGTATTGTAAACTAACAAATTTGTCATTTCTGTATCTGATACCATTCAAAATGCCAATGTTTAAACATTAAATGTTAGAAACAGTAATTGGTTTCTCTTTCTTGATTACCATTAACAATGCTTTTGTATTTGTAGATTCAAACAGCTCTATCTCCGTAACCATTCAGAATTAGACACATGTTCATATGAACTTTTTTTCTCACAATGACCGATACTATCACCTCCCGAAGTATTGACCTTTCCTCCTGAAACACCCTGTATATATACATATATAATAAGAATATGAAAACAAGAGATACGACTCTCAACATTTATTGGCCAAACGTTTCGGTCCACTCAGGGGCCATCTTCAGTGACTAAATAGAAGCATCTAAAAAACAATCATATAACTAAAGTAAATACAAATGTCATAAATACACTGTACAATAATAAAATCTAATACAATAAGTAAAAAATTAAAAAAAACTTTAAAAAAAAATTATCTGGATTATAAGACAAATATAAAAGTAAGTAAAAATATAACAGAAAAAACAAAATTTCAAAAAATTTTAAAAAAGGACTGACCTGGATGGTAAAAGTTACAAATGACAAGTGGAGAGAAAGGAAAGAAGAAAAAAACTTAAGTTAGTGCGTTAGTTGCGTTAAAAAGGTGTTAGTTGGTTAGGAATTATATAATTTTATCGAGGAAAGGCTGTCGTTTAATTCTGGATTTAATTTCTTGATAAAAAGGGATTCTAAAATTTTGAGATCAAGCGAATTAGAAGCAGACGAGAAAATCGCAAAGGAGTCCTGGGGGCACGGGTGGTCATGGGTCTCTGAATGATGTCGAATAGCAGAGGATTCAGTAGAAAGAGGGCGAGAAGTTCGATAAGAAAAACCCAAATGCTTCGAAATCCTAAGTTTTAACTGTAGGGCAGTCTGCCCCCACATAACGACTTTTGCAGATCGCACATGTATATAAATAAATAACAAAGGATCTCAAAAGCACGGGGGGGGGGGAGGGTATCTTTATGGCGAAAAAAGGATTGCAGAGAATTAGAATTAGAATTAATAATTATAAAGTCGCATTGAGGGAAGTGTCTGTCCAAAATAGAGTGGACATCTTTATTAAGTTGAAAAGTTAGTTGGTCTAAAAAAGGACGCTTAAGATAAACCTTCTGTTTCCGAACCGTGGACTGAATTATTTTGGGCGAATTTAGGTTATTTAAAAATTTAGAAATTAAAGTCTCAATAGTCAAAGTACGATAAAAATTATAGTTAAAAAATCTCTTAAGATACTGAATTTCTAAGTCAAATAAAGACCAACTTGAACAAAGGTGATAGGCTCTAAAAATACGACTTTTAATACTAGCCAGCTTAAAACTAAGTGGAATATTGCTGAAAAAATGAGTACCGAGTTGGGTAGTAGTTGGTTTTCTAATACTTGTGTTGAGAAGCCTGTACTATGTTTATTTATGGTAACATCAAAAAACGAAATTTTATTGTATTTTTCTACTTCCATAGAGAATTTAATATTAGGATGCTTAGTATTAATGTAATTTAAAAATAAAGGGGCATGATCTTTATTCTTAAAAATGACAAAACAATCATCTACATAACGTTTAAATAAAATAGGTTTAAAATCAAGCGGACAACCCCTCAGCCACATTTCCTCGTGAAAACAAAGAAAACTAACTGTTAGCAAAGGACGGGGCCGGATTCCATATATCCCATACAACTAAAAGAATTAAAAGATAGCATTGTTGTGCCGCTAACAAAGATTTTTAATGCGTCTATTTCTGAGGGGTGCGTAGATAATTTCAAGTTTGCAAACGTAACACCTACCTTTAGAAGGCGATAAAGGTGCGGCGGGAAATTATAGGCCAATCAGTTTAACGTCTGTTGTAGGTAAGCTCCTGGAATCAATAATTAGGGATCGTATAGTCGAACACTTAGAATTGCATAACTTGGTTAGAAATACGCAGCACGGTTTTAGGCGAAACAAATCTTGCTTAACTAATCTTTTAGAATTTTTTCAAAGCGTGGTTGATGTTTACGATAGTCATCGGGCGGTTGATGTAGCGTATTTAGATTTTCAAAAAGCGTTTGACACCGTACCGCACAAAAGACTCATTGAAAAAAACTAAGGCTCATGGAATCAGGGGTGTAGTAATAAATTGGATAGAAGAGTGGTTGCGAGGTAGGAAACAGAGGGTGGTCGTTGATGGAGCGGAGTCGTGTTGGGCTAATGTAGCGAGTGGCGTTCCTCAGGGTTCTGTATTGGGCCCCTTGCTTTTTCTTGTATATATTAACGATTTAAATGTCGGCCTAGTCAGTACAGTTTCAAAGTTTGCGGTTGATACGAAGCTGGGTGGTAGGGCGATTAATGACAAACATAGAGGTAAAATCCAGGAAGATCTGAATAAAATCGTTGATTGGTCAGTCACATGGCAAATGAGATTTAACGTCGATAAGTGCAAAATTTTACATATAGGTTCGCGTAACGGTAATTTTGCGTATAGTATGTCAGGGAAGGAGTTAGCAAGCGTAGAGCAGGAAAAAGATTTAGGAGTTTAGTGACTAGTAATTTAAAAGTGGCGAAACAAAGTACAGCAGCGGTCAATAAAGCGAACAAAGTGTTAGGTTTTATAGCTCAGAATTTTGAGTACAAATTGGGCGATATTATTGTTCCTCTTTATAAATCATGAGTTAGACCTCATTTGGAGCAGCGATCCAATTTTGGAATATAAATAGAAATATTCTTGAGTCTGCTATTATCCAATTTACAAATAACTTTAACATGAGCAAAGGGCTTTTTCAACGCGATCCCGTTGTTTTGAATTCATTTAGAACGGGTTTAGACAAGAAGGGCAGAGTGCTAAAACTCTGGTAATTTTCCCTTATAAATTTGTATACTCCTCTTACAATTTTTATTTTTCAATTTATTTTTATTTTTAATTTTTTTTGTGACCTATATATCATTCAGGCATTATCTATAAAATTGGTTGTAAACAATCCATTTGATCTTGTGTTGAATTCGGGCAAAGTGCTAAAATTGGTAGTTTTCCTTACAAATTTGTATGCTCCTCCCACAATTTTTATTTCTATAGTTATTATATATATATATATATATATATATATATATATATATATATATATATATATATATATATATAATTTTTTTTGTAACCTATATAATTTTTTTTTTTTATTATAGTCTTGAACTCTTTATTTACTTCAGTGTTCCTGATGATGTCATTAGACGAAAGCGCTTGAGCACCACTCTGTGTTTCCTTTCCTTCGTGATTTTATTCATTATATATATATATATATATATATATATATATATATATATATATATATATATATATATAATTATTTCACGAAAGTGACACGTGAAAAATATTTATGATGAATAAAACCACGAAGGGAAAAGAAACACAAAGTGGTGCTCAAGCGCTTTCGTCTAATGACATCCTCAGGAACACTGGAGTGAAAGAAGAGTTCAAGACAATATATAGGTTACAAAATAAACATTATATATATATATATATATATATATATATATAGTAAGTATAGAAATAAAAAATTGTGGGAGAAGCAAACACATTTGTACGAAAAAATGACAATTTTAGCACTTTGCCCGAAATTCAACATAAATTCAAATGGCTTGTTTCCAGCCAATTTTTTATAGTTATTGTCTGAATGGTAAACAAGTCACAAAAGAATAAAGAAATAAAAATAAATATAAATTGGAAAAAATTACAAAATAATGCCTTAGTGATATATACGTCACAACCAAAATAAACAAAGACATAAACCAGCAGATAAAAAAAAAAAAATTGTAAATGGAGTCTACAAATTCAAGCTCAAAAGGAAAGTTTACAATCAATTTAATAGATGATGCCAAAATGATATATATGTCAAAAATAAAATAAAGAAATAAACCAAAAAAATAAATTGAAAAATAAATTGTAAGAGAGGCACCCAAATTTATAAGGGGAAAAAATTACCAAAGGTTTTTTAGTTATTGTCTGAATCATGCATACTATGGTCACAAACGAATAAAAAAGTACAAGTAAATATAAATTGGAAAATAAAATGGTGCCTAGATGATATATAAAGAACTATAAAAATATATACGACATATATAAGGTATATATCTATGAAATATAAACGCAATATATATATTCATATATATATATATATATACATAAGGGTAAAATTACCAAAGGTTTTATAGTTATTGTCTGAAACATCCGTAGGTCACAAAAGAATAAAGAAATAAAAATAAAAATAAATATAAATTGGAAAAATTACAAATAATGCCTCAAAAAAAAAATTGGCTGGAAATTGGCTGGAAACAAGCCATTTGAATTTATGTTGAATTTCGGGCAAAGTGCTAAAATTGTCATTTTTTTATACAAATGTGTTTGCTCCTCCCACAATTTTTATTTCTATACTTACTATATATATATATATATATATATATATATTTTTGTAACCTATATATTGTCTTGAACTCTCCTTTCACTCCAGTGTTCCTGAGGATGTCATTAGACGAAAGCGCTTGAGCACCACTTTGTGTTTCTTTTCCCTTCGTGGTTTTATTCACAGAAAAAAAATACAAAAAGTATATTTATTAAAAAAAAGGAAGAAAATTTACGACTACTACTTTATTGCAGTGTTAATTTACAGTATTTAACCCTTTACTGCCCAAAAGGACAAATTTGTAACCTTTCAAATACACGCATTCATAACTTAACCCTACAAAATATTTGGCCAGTAAAGGATTAAGTATTATTATCAAGATAAACTATAAAGTAATCATACTATACACATTATAAAATTATATTATGGTAACCTACATTTAAAAAAAAAACATTGGTGGCACGCGCGGGCGGGGGGGTCTTAAAGTTTGAATATTGATAAGTGGCACCCAATAGAAAAGCACTGGTGACCCCTGTTTTAGAATTTAAGTTAATCGCTATTTCAGGAAATTTTATCTCAATCCTTTGTTGTCAGTTTACAAACAGTTATTTTGTTATTAATAAAACCTTAACAAAATGTTAAATTTTTGTTTTTGCCCACAGCTCCTTGGTTGTCCTTCCCTAAAAATCGTAGGTGGATAGTAAATAAATATTTATACAGTGTGTTCAAAAAGAAAAGCGACCCGAAACAAAGAAAATGATATATGTATTTGCCAATGGGTTGCGTTTCTTTTTAAATACCCTGTATTTCAAAAGAATATATTTTACCGTTATTCGTATTATATATTTCTTTGAGTGTTTGATTAAAATAAGATTTTGTTTACCTTATATTGGTTGGCAAAAAAAGTTACCCGAACAGAAATGGACTTTTTTTTTTTTTTTTTTTTTTTTTTACAGACATAATGGAAGAGCACAATCACTCCCCATTTCAACGGGATGTTAAAGCACAGTTTGCCATCCTTAAAAGGAAAAAAAAACTTACGAACTGAAGTATCGCGATCAGTATGACTCCGGCCCGCAGGCTGCATCCACAACAACAAGTATCTACCAAAGCCATTCCCTGCAAAGGGAAAATCATTGAGCTAAAACAAAGTTGTTGAGATGAGATGATAAACAGAACTGGGTATGATTTCAATGTTTCTCCTTAACAAAAAGTAAATAATGCATACAATGCCGTACAATGGCGTTTACATTCTTCATCTTAATTTCTAATGAGCAAAAACTTTAATTGGTTCTGAAAGTTCTGCCGAGAACCTCAAAGTCGGGATACACTGAACCGAAAGGTAGGTGTGGCCCGGGTAGCGGAACAAAGTCGATCTGCACAATGTCATACTAAAAATTAGTTTAAATTAGGTCAGGTTAAGTTAAGTTGGGTTAGGTTATGCCCGGTTAGATTACATTAGGTTAGGTTAAGTTAGTCACTTCCATTGAAAATCTGAAATGTAGCTTCAAATCTGAAATCCCTCTATTTGAATAACGTCGAACTTCGACATTATGAAATTCAATTTTGTAATGGATGTTTGGTTACAGAATTCAACCTAGAATTTATGATTAATAATAAGTGAAGTCTATTCGAAGCATATATGCACCATAACTGCTCATTGATAAAATCATATTTATCTGCTTTAGTACTTTGACTCCGTATTTGCTTGGCAAGTCATCAATTACACGCAAGTTGAAGTCCCTTGTACCAACGGGAAGCCTATAATTGATGAATAACTGAGAATCAAGGAAGAATTTTTGTTTAAGTTTAGAAATGGATAGACAATAATCGACCACTTATTTTACAGAATTCTATAAATAGGTTCAGCAGCAATTGCTGAGTACTGTATTTTTTAAATGTATTTTGTGTAACTGTCTGTTGTATTGTGCTCTATATTTTATTTACTGTTACGTTTAATTGGATTTACACAAATGTGCAAAATAGTATTTCTTGCGTGTTAGATATTGTGTAAGGTAGGTATGCAGGTTGCTTTGTTTACTACGGTCGGGGAAAGAAGACATAATATCGGGGAAGGGGGTGTCATTGAAATTTTAAAGCAAAAAAAAAAAAGTGGATTTGTTTAACCTCGTAAATGAGCTTGAGAGTTCAGACCATTATCTTCAAGGAAAATTCTAAATACCATTGTAAAGAATTGCGAATTATCTTAGACTGTATTGAAAGGTATGTTTTTGAAATGTTCAATTTAAAGACTTCGATAGACAATATAATTCGATAAATTGATAACACGGTTTTGAAAGCTTAAATGTTAATAAGATCTTGAGTACCGACTGTTTTTAGATTTTGTAAGACGTAGTTTGAGGATACGACTTGAAGGGTTTAATTAAACTTAAAATTGTTATGAAGTAGAGATATATTTTGAAGATTTTCTTGTAATTTTTAGGTTTAACAGCATAATAAAATCCCTTGAATTTAGTAAGGAGCAAAAACTTTTTGTTGCTGTGACTGTTATCTTTACAGTACGGAAGTACTTAGTAAGCTGTGCCGCCTTTGTTAATGTTTTGCCTTTGCTAGAACTGGATGAATAATTAAGTTTAGTATTTTGAGATAGACTTTAGCTCATTTGCATTTTTTTGGTGCATTTTTATTGTGAACAACTGAATTTTCTTTGTCTACTTTCCTTGCTCAGCTTAAATGTTCGTAATTGGTCCTTCGGGTCTGTATTCAATTTGTTGAGTTCAAGGTTTTTAATCGTTGCAGGTTTGTTTTAAGAATATTTCTATTATGAGATTTTTTTTTTATTTAAACATTAAAATGATTTACGTGTGCCCCGTTAGGTTAATTGAATGTCAGGTTAGGTCAACTGAATGCCCGATAAGATTAATTGAATGCCCTGTTAGGTTAATTGTACGCCCTTGACGATTGGTTGGGTTAACTAACGAAAATACGACTTAACTTAACCAACCGTCAAGGGCGTACAGTTGACCTAACCGGGCATTCAATTAACGTAATTGGGCATATATATATATATATATATATATATATATATATATATATCGTTCAACTTCCACCCGGCAACGTCGGGTCGCTCCGCTAGTTTAATTTATTTTCATTGGGTTCAGAATCCCAGCTGAGCTTGAACGGCCAAGCTCTGAGATGCTACTTTAACTAATTTTTCAACGTTGAAAGGTGAGGTGCACCGCATTATTCAACGTTGAATAATGAGTTGTACCTCATTTTTCAACGACCTCATTTTTCAAGGTTACACCGGCTTAGTTGACAACCTGTACGAAGAGGGCCAGTTTACATTGGTCACCAGTGGGGATCAGGAGTGTACTGTATATTATTTTTCGTTTTCCTGACGTTTTCTTACCATTTACGATTTAATTTAACTCAAGTGAAACTGGGTGTCTCGTAAAGTATTAAATAGGGGAAATTTACTTGGTAAAGCGACATTGCTAAACTTGCTTAATTAAGAAAACCCTTAATATTGGGAAAATTGAAAATTGACTATTTTTGTTTTCGTTGGTTGTGGAACATTTTAAAAATTAGTTAGTTATAAGAATTTCTCCTCTTACTCAATCAATTGCTTATCTGGTGATTCTGGTCCTGTTTCTGATTTTTAGAATGTCAGGGAGTTTAGTAGTTTAAAATTTTACTTTTGACTTTTTGTTAACTGCGCTTGACTTCTGGGAACAGGTATACAAAAAAAATCACTTGTTTGCCTTCCGCCTACCTATTTTCCATCTGCTCAGACGTGAATCCTGGGCTGACATAGCAAGCTTTATTCTCTTTTTAGTATTATCGAATTGTGTTTAGTGTGATCGAATTGTATAATTACACAAATATGAATTGAATTCAAGTTTGTATATTTACAGATCCGTTGGAAATTTGCTCTCTGGCACAAGTGACCGGGACTTCGGGAGTCGGACAACGACAACTAACACCTCAGAGTGGGTATTGCCTACCGTGACCATAGTCAGGCCTGGTAGCAGTAGTTTACCCTACGTAGCGGAGTTGACGCAAAATTTTATGTAGCTATATGCGATATGGTATACTCTACAATATAACGTATTATATCCATTCTTTTATTCATATCTGATATTTAGTAAAGGTGACCTCAGACTACCAGTTGTTAACTGCATGATTTTGTCTCCATACCAACAGTCAGGGTCATATGGTATAGTGGACTCACGGTTTAATGTGGAATCCGAACCACGGGTCAGTACATCATCTAGACACAAATGACCTATCCAACTGCTGAATAGACCCAACATCGTTTAACTTGACTCATATACTTAGTGCCGGATTAAAGTGGACCACAGGGGGCACGTACCCCGGGGTTCCTAGTCATGCCCCCCCCCTGGCTATTATGAAAAAAATTACGTGTGTTTAAATAAACCATATATTGGTCTAAACCAGTGCTCTTCAACCTGGGCGGTACCGCCCACTAGTGGGCGAAGGATCTCATTAATCTAAAGGTAACTGCAATTAATTTTATTGTTTTATGCAGGGTATATAACTTTTAGTTTGAGTTTTTGCATTTTTAATTTTGGTGGGCGATACGGAGATTCAAAAGTTACAAAAGTGGGCGGTAAGCATAAAAAGGTTGAAGAGCACTGGTCTAAACCGTCTAATATTTAACCTAATAGCCCTAATAATTATACACATATA
Source organism: Bathynomus jamesi (assembly GCA_023014485.1). Classification (NCBI taxonomy): domain Eukaryota; kingdom Metazoa; phylum Arthropoda; class Malacostraca; order Isopoda; family Cirolanidae; genus Bathynomus; species Bathynomus jamesi. The sequence goes on from JAJOZX010010601.1 coordinate 56,840, forward strand.
AAGGGCAGTTTAAGGGCTGCTTTCAGGGTATATTTGTAGATCTGTAAATTATAGATTATAATTATTAATTTCAACCACTTTCTAGATCCGTCATTGTTAAACAGCATACAGTAGTACCGTAGTAAGCCCCTATAATCGACGACCGGCATGACGTAGGCAGGAGCCAGGATTCCCGGAAAAGAATCGAAACATAAACTGCCATAAACAAAGATCGGATGCTCGCAGATGCTGCTGCTTAGCAACTAATGGCCTGAGGCTGCTGAGATAAGACTTAAGGCCTGTTTGTAACCGTTTCATATAAAATAATACTTATAGTTTATCGTCTAACTTTTTAGGTGTGTGTGTGTAACAGTACGTAACTAATGCAAAAAACTTCACTTTTCTACGTGAAGGTCAAACGATGATGATAAAAACCCACTCTAATAGACAGTTTATTTCCACAACAGTTTCGATGCCCACTGGCATCCTCTTCGGGTGGCACAGAAAAACGAATGAACCAAAAACAAGAGGGAAAAACAGTCCAGGGACCATTAAGAAAAGAAATTCGCACCTAGGTTAGATCTCGTTCACCCGACACCGGAAGGGCATTTTTTTTTTTTTAATTAAAGGGACCCGCTTATAAGTACATTCGCACAAATTTAAAACTACCTTCTTCTTCAATACATACAGATTCTACTATTTTATTTTTGTACATAATTATTACATTTATTATTACATTTGTTACATTTAATATTGCATTATTATTTATTACAGAAATTATAAATTTATTATTACATTGATAATTACATTGTTGTTTATTATACAGAAATTATAAACCGAAAAACGAATGAAAAGGCGAGGAGGAAACAATCCAGAGACCATTAAGAAATTCGCACCTAGGTTAGAGCCCGTTCCCCCGACACCAGAAGGGTATTTTATTAAAAACCCTAGAACACAAACCCTAGGACCGGGTTACACCATCACAAACCCCGGGTGAATTTTACCCATTTTCGGAAATTAATATAAAAAGTTCTAATCGTGCTTTATTAAATGTATAGAAATAAATTGAAAATATAACTCTTGTACTTTAATTTCCTGCTATAAGAAGTTAAAAAAACAAAGTAAGTACTGTGATGGGTAACTTAGATAAACCTTACTCACAATGCTTTAATACTACCTAACCTAACATTAAAATCTACTGTGAAGTTAATACTGCAGCTGCAGAGTTGAGCGTTGGCCTACAGTCACCCGAGTCATGAGAGCCTCAGCTGGCGCAGCCACAAGCCTCCTGGATCGCTACGAACTGTAGTGGAGATAGACAAAAACAGGGAAATTTTTGAGAGGCGAAAACTGACTTATGTGCACTAAATATTTTTTGTAGATATTTATTCAGCATTATGAACACTTTTTCATTGCAGACAACTTCAAAGAACATTATAACTTACCTGGTATTATACACAGTCAACACAGACAGGGCAGAAGTGGCGAGGGCACACAGGTCCACGACACTTGCGGCACCTGTGCCGCGTCTTCCTGTCGGACCCCTTAGGGCACATAACGCAGCGCACCAAGGCACCACTACTCTCTGCTACCACCGTGCCTGCCGGGCCTGCAGCAGTGCCAGGTGAAGGGAGGTTGCAGATTGTGCAGATTGGTGTCTTGAGGGGGCGTGACAGGAACGGCGAGTCGAGCCTCTTCTCTGCCCAGGGCGTGATGAGTCCCAGTGCCAATATTTGCATATATTTCCTCCTGATGATCCTGTTGCCACCTGTCCTAATTGCATTTTCATTGTGGATGACCCAGGAGTTGAGTACACAGGTGTTCAGCATCCCATAAAACACATACAGCGGCCATCTCTTGGTCTTGCGTCCACAGTAGTAGTGGGCACACATCTGGTCGAATGTGTCCACACCACCTTTCGTGTGATTGTAGAACTCGATGATCTCCGGCTTTCCTGTAGGTCCCAGGGCTGGCTGTGTGTGCATAGAAGACAACAGCAAGACGAGCTTCTTCTTGGTCTTGGACTTTGTTGGGATATATGTCACCAGAGTCATTTCCTTGGTGAAAAGGAATGCACTTGACCCTAGCCTGCGACTGGCCGTTTCCTTCATCTGCGACGGTATCTCCTTTTTATTTCCCCTGACCGTTCCAACAAGGGTCATGCCACAGTCTAAGAGGTCCGTCACTAAGGGCACAGACGTGAACCAGTTGTCTGTGGTTACATTCCTTTGTGTCTGGTGGTATGGCCTGGTCAGCTCTTTGGTGTAGTAATGGCCAAGGTTGATGCCCTGCATGGGTCTTGTCCCATCCTTCCCCAGATAAGGGATCGCACCCACTAAGTACTTGCTATTGCTGTCATTGGCAAGAACAAGCTTGATCCTGTATTTAGCCGGTTTGTTGGGGATGTACATTCGGAAGGGGCACCTTCCTCTGAAACCAAGCAGCTGTTCGTCGACAGTCAGGTTCTCGCTAGGCACGTACATCCTCCCACAATTTCCTATAAAGTTGTCCCAGATCTTCCTAATGGCTGCGAACTTATCTGTCTTCCGTCTCTCCTCCCATGTGTGTCAGGGTCATCAAAACGCAGACAATTCAGTAGGAACTCGAATCGACCCTGAGACATGGCCGCACGGTATGTGGCTGCGCCGGTGCAGGGGTTCCACATCTCTGATGTTGATAGATGATTGTCCCTCTGGCAGCCACTGAAGATGATAACCCCCAGAAGTGCACGCACCTCGGCTGGTTCTGTTCGAGTGTGTGTTCCAGTCTGCCGGCCGTACTTGGCAGCCTGCAAGTGGATTCGCTTGTTGCTCCATTCAACAATCTCGTCGATGATTTGGTCCTCAAACAGCAACGTGAAGCACTTGATTGGGGTGTCAGCACTCCGTGCCTCCGCTGTTGGCCCTGTGGTCATGCCGGATGGAAGGATGTTCCGTGATGGAGTTCTCATCGACGAACGAGACTGTGGCCGGCAACTCCACCTGAAGCCAGAAGTGCTTGCCAGGGTGCTGGTGTGGAAGTCAACGACTGAGGGAGCATCGTCGTCCTCATCAGGGCGCCTTTTTCTTCCCCTACGAGCAGCCGGGGCATCAGGAGAGGCGGCAGGGGCATCAGGAGAGGCAGCATGGGCATCAGGAGAGGCGGCAGGGGCATCAGGAGAGGCGGCAGGGGCATCAGGAGAGGCAGCATGGGCATCAGGAGAGGCAGCAGACGTAGAGGCACCAGGGTCTGGGTCGAACACATGGCGGCTGGTGATAGGCCTAGCTGTCACGTGGGGCGAGCGTGGCTTGGCTGGTGTAGGCGTGTGCCGTGGTTTTTTCCATACACGGCGTCTGGTCTCCTCATCACTATGACTACTCTCATCATCATTTTCACTTGGTTCAGGTACATATTCTTTGTCAATGTCACTATCATACATGACCTCATATTCTAGGTCATCTTCATTCTCTTCATCATCAGTTTCACTATAATCAGGTAATTCCCCAGTTGTGTTCATAATTCTTTCAAGCTCATCACTTGCGTAATACTTCACCTGTTTATTAGACATGATTCTTGCAATAGTAATAGCACTTTAGTACACCTAGAATGTCATAATCAATGCCTGTAAAGAAAAATAACGTAAATAGCAAACCAGAATATGTACACCACTGCAAACCTTGGAAGATTTCCACCCGCTAATAATTGCACCTTGTATCACAAACGTCGGGTGAAAATCACTCAAAATGTACTCTACAGGAAAAATCAAGCGAGCGACACTTAAACCACTACCTCTCTCGACCACGGCTAAACACGCACTGCAGCTACTGGGCAAGGCAGGTGGCTGCCACCACTCCCCACAACATGGTCACGTGATCAAAATATCGTGGGGTGATTTTCACCCGAGGTTTGTGTTCTAGGGTTAAAGGGCCCCGCTAATAAGTATATTCGCACAAATTAAAACCACCATCTTGTTCTATACATACAGATTCTATTATTTTGACATAATTACTGCATTTATTATTGCATTTACGTTTTCTAACATTTATTATTATTACCTTTACACTTATTATCACTGGTCTACAGCCAAAATGCTTCGGAAATAAAAGTAGTCAATCTTTACTAATTTTGGGTCACTGAATACGAAAATGATGCCTAAAATTGCCAATTGGCTCTATTTATAAAGATATCAGGCAACCCTGCACCCTACTAACTGGACTGCATCTGTCGCGTAATATGTAGACTCCTGTGACACATCGACGCATTGACTCTACTGCGCATGCGTGGTTATATTTTTTTATTTTAATAAATTAATTTAAATATATACATATATATACAAAATGTAATTTTAAATACATCTATTACATTATGTATTTGTAAATTATTTATTAAAAAATAGATTGGATCATTTTAACATATTGCTTCCCATAATGTTTTTGATATTAATATAAATGGAATACTAACCTAACTTAACCTTACCTAATTTAAAATTATTAAAATGCAATGTAATTACATTAATTTATTAAAATAAAAAAAATATATAACTACGCGCATGCGCAGTAGAGTCAAGGCGTCGGTGTCACAGGCGTCTACATATTACGCCACAGCATCAGTTCATTCGCGGAAGTCATACAATGCACCCTTGTCAAACTCTTTTTAGTGTTTGCTTTTGAAACTGAATTTTTTTTCAGCCTAATTTGAACAAAGATGCCTCGTAATTGCGTGAACAGTGTAGATAACTTCTGTTATGTTTGTTGAGAATTGACTTTTGCATCACAAAAGCGTGCTATAACCGCCGTGATTAGGAAAGCCTATCACCTTTATTTTGGCTGTAAGATTGGAGATCAGGACAAGAGCTGGGCCCCACACATATGCTGCAATACTTGCGCAACAAACCTTCGCCAGTGGTTGAATCGGAAAAGGAAATCTATGCCTTTTGCAGTGCCAATGGTGTGGAGGGAACCAACAGATCATGTCAGCAATTGTTACTTCTGCATGGTGCCTCCAGTCAAGAGAGGTATTTGCAAGAAGAAAAAGTGGATTTTACAATATCCGAATATACCCTCTGCTATACGCCCGGTACCTCACGGCGAAGGACTACCCGTTCCTGAGGCCCCACACTCATTCTCCCTGGAGTCAGAGGACGAGGAGAATGAAGGAACCTGCGAAACTTGAGCCTTCAACTTCACAAGACCCTGAATTTGTTTATAACTTGACATCTTCTAAACCGCACATGATAACTCAGAATGAATTAAACGACCTTATCAGAGATTTAGAACTGCCAAAGAGTAAGGCAGAACTGTTGGGCTCCAGATCGCAGCAGTGGAATCTCCTCGCTGAAAATGTTAGTGTGTGTAGGTTTCGTGACCGTCAAAAAGATTTTGTCCCATTCTTCATCATGGAAGGTGACCTTGTAGCTTGCAACGACATCGATGGTCTGATGGCAGCTCTCAACATTATTCACAATCCTGATGAGTGGAGACTGTTCATTGATTCATCGAAGTTGAGCCTAAAAGCTGTTTTGTTGCATGTTGGCAACGTATTGCCATCAATTCCAGTTGGTTATGCAGTCCACATGAAGGAAACATATAACAACATGAAGCACTTTTGAACTGCATAAACTATGACAAACATCAGTGGCAGGTTTGTGTTGACTTGAAAGTTGTTGCTATCGTACTTGGACTGCAGCCGGGCTACACTAAGTATTGCTGTTTTCTGTGTGAATGGGATAGTCGGGCTAGGACTTCTCATTACATCAAGAAGGATTGGCCACTCCGACACTCATTGGAACCTGGAACAAAAAATGTTCAGTATCCTCCACTTGTAGAATCGAGCAAGATTTTGTTACCACCCTTACACATCAAACTGGACGTCATGAAAAATTTTGTCAAGGCTATGGATAAAACAGGGGCAGCTTTTAAATACCTCGGTGGTAAATTCCCAAAGCTCAGTGAAGCAAAAATCAAGGAGGGCGTATTTGTTGGTCCACAGATCCGCGAGCTTCTTAGAGAGGAGGAGTTCGACCGTATCCTAGGTGGTGAGGAGAAAACAGCGTGGAATGCTTTCCGGTTAGTAGCAACCAATTTTCTCGGAAATACCAAAGCTGACAATTACAGGGAGCTAGTGGAAAACCTGCTGTTGTCCTATCAAAAAATGGGCTGCAATATGTCTTTAAAGATACATTTCCTCCATTCGCACCTGGAATTTTTTCCGGCCAACTGCGGAGCAGTCAGCGATGAACATAGTGAACGTTTCCACCAGGATATCTCAGCGATGGAGAAACGCTACCAGGGGAAATGGAGTCCATCATTGTTAGCAAACTACTGCTGGACAATAACAAGAGATGCTCCAAAAGTTGAATACAAGAGACAAGCAAAGAAGCGACGGGTTGAATCAATATAAGTGACTGCATTATACAGGTACTGTATATTACTAATATATGGTATACATATATGCAAAATGTGTAACTTAAATTTTCTTGGAAACTGTAGTCAATCGACTGTTTTTATGGTCATATTCGTTTTCAGCACCCCAAAATCCATAATAGGAAACACATTTTATCTCCGAAGCACAAACTTTTTCAAAATTTGTAGACCAGTGAATTATTACATTTATTTTATTACCTTTGTTATTACATCTATTGCATTTACATTTATTTCCACATTTATTACTTCCATTATTACATTTACATTGACGTTTATTATTCCATTTACATTTTACCGAAAAAACGGATGAACCAAAAGCGAGTAAGAAAACAATCCAGAGACCTTTAAGAAACTCACACTTAGGTTAGAACCCGTTCACCCGACACCGTAAGGGATTTTTTGACCAAGAATCTCATTAGAGGGTCCAGCTTATAAGTACCTTCGCACAAATTAAAATTATCCACTTGTTCTATCCATACAGATTCTATTATTTTTCTTTTGACATATTATTGCATTTATAAAGTAACTTACTTGATTCCCAATCTATTATAGCATGATCATTTTGGCTGGCGTGATAAAAAATTGCATTATTAGTATTACAACTTCTGAAAGCATATTTGTGTTCCTTAATACGGGTTTCAATATTTCTTCCAGTTTCTCCTACGTATACTAAATCACAACTTTTGCAGGGAATGCTCTAGACGCAGGCTTGTTCCTGTTTTGCAACGTTATTCCTAACCAATTTACTTTTTACGGTGGACGAATATTTGAACGCCAAAGCAAACTTAAAATCTTTCCGTCGACGGTTTTACTCTTTCTAAGCCGGCAATGTAAGACAAACTCACATATTGTTTTTGGTTAACTGAAGGTTCCCGAGGGGCAGAAAAAGATTTTCTGGATTTAAAATACGCCTTTCCGATAAACTACTCAGGATATTTTAAGTCCTTAAAATGTTCCAAATCTTTGAATTTCCCGGGTCCAGTAAATGTGGGCTACAAATCCTGACTGCGGGTCCCTTTAATAATAAAAAAAAAAAAAAATGCCCTTCCGGTGTCGGGTGAACGGGATCTAACCTATGTGCGAATTTCTTAATGGTCCCTGGACTGTTTTTCCATTTTGTTTTTGGTTCATTCGTTTTTCTGTAGCCACCCGAAGAGGATGCCAGTGGGCATCGAAACTGTTGTGGAAATAAACTCTGTCTATTAGAGTGGGTTTTTATTATGGTACATAACTATATTAGTTATAAAATATTTAAAAGTTATAAATATCAGATGTAATCTGTTTTAACTGTTAGTTATATTGCTCATTTTAGCGTGATGATTTGGCTGACAATTTCACAAATTCTTGTGGAAACTGAAATGGTTGAGAGTTTACTGAACTTCAGTAGTATGACCGCAAAAAGGGAGAGTGCAAAGCAATTGAAAATGTTACAAGAGTGCCAAGTCCCCCTTGTTGCAAGGAACCCCAAAGTGCCAACCCCCACATCCCTTTGCTGCAAGGCACCCATAGTGCCAACTCCCTACCCCCATTTGTTGAAAGGCGCCCTAAATGGGGGAGGGGGGAATGTTGCAAAGGCAACAAGGGGTTATGCAACTTGGAGGCGGAGTTATCCCGCAAGCTGCAATGAACCCCGCTGGGGGAGAACTCTTTGGGGGATAAGTTGGGACGGCCTCACCCCCAAAGGGGTATACCTAACCTAAGAGAGAGGAGAGGTGTTCGCTTGACAGCAGCCAAGCGCATATTAAGACCAGCCGAGCGACCGTTGTCTTATAGGGCCTCTAATCAGCCAGTGCCTCCAGGCATCATCAGCCATTTGGCACAGTGTACACGGCACGTACACACCCGTCTATACGCCCATTACGTTTATATGCGTCGGGCGACCGCGTTAAACTGTAAGTATAAGGTGGAGTGGAGGCGGGCTCGAGACCCGGCGCGTCCTTCCGCGGTTGCTAGCCAGGGTGCCTTAATGATCCGTGTTAAACCGTAGGTCTAAGGTGGAGTGTAAACATCCTTCCACGGTTCGTAAGGACAGGATCCCGTTATTGCAACACTCGATCATGTTGTTTATCTGCTTGTTTATTTCCCTCTCTCTCTCACATATATATATATACACTTCCCCGTTTAAAAGTAGGTCTAAGGTGGAGTGTAAAGCTTCACCAGAATGAACAATTCGTACGGAAACCAAGGGCGAGCCTATATATGTACAATTCAGTAAAAAGGTTCATCTAAAAATTCGTGTAAACATCTTTCCACGTTTCTCTCATATATATATATATATATCAGGGACGTGCCCTCTGGGTAGGCAAGGTAGGCAGTGCTTACCCTGAATAAAACTAAAAATATTAAATATAAAAAGTAAATGATTTTCACTTCATTATATAAATGTTAATTTAATGTATGAAATTCAATGTATAAATTTGTAAATGGATAATATTGTGTTAGAAGCACAATTTCCCCGTGCCTTTCAACCTCTATATATATTAACGCTTGACAATGAAATTTTCCCACGTGCCGTGAGTGGAGCTCCAAGCTGTGACAAATACTGCGCTATATAAGCAGATTTAGTTCTGCTTTTCACTCAGTGTTTTGCCGTTCGGGCACATGGTCGGGTGTGTGGCTGTGCGCGCGTCTGTGTTGTCGTTTGCCTCTGGAGATTGAACTAAATTTTAGACATTTTATTTCAAAATTTAACCCTTTTCAAATATGGACAGTGAGTATCTTAAGAATTTTTCTAAACTGTCTTATGAAGAAAGGTTGAATGTGATTAAAAATGGTAGGCCGACACCGGAACTGAAACAGTTGCTACAGCGTAAAGGAACAAAAATAATCAGAACGTTTCAAACGACGTGGTACAGCAAGAAAGAGTGGTTGTGTGGTTGTGTTACAACAGGTAGACTCTTTTGTTTTCCATGCTTGTTATTTTCCGTATCTAGTGAAAGTGTGTGGATAAGAACAGGATATTGTGATTTAATAATTTGACTAATGCTTTAAGTAAGCACGAGAGGTCTGCTGCGCATTATGAAAGTCAAATATCGTTGAAAACATTTGGATCTACACGAATCGACTTGAGCATAGATAAGCAAAAAAACTTAGCATTGAAATTCACAATAAAAAGGTAAAGGAAAACAGAGACATACTGAAAACATTAATTTCTGCTACTTGCTTTTTGATTAAACAAGAACTTGCTTTCCGCGGTGATAATGAAGATAAATCCTCTTTAAATCGTGGAAACTATATTGAGTTACTGAACTACACTGCAAAATTTGACCAAAATTAGCACAACATTTACAGACTTCATCCGTGTTTTCTGGCGTTTCTAACAAGATACAAAATGACTTGATTGAAGCAGTAGGCATAGCTGTAGAAAATAATATTAAAGAAGATATCGCAAGATCCCCATTCATTGCTATAGAAGTGGATAAATCGACTGATATTTCAAATACAGCTCAATGTTCCACAGTTTTAAGATATGTATTGGATTCTGAAATTAAGAGGCTTTCATCGGATTTGACGAACTTAAAGACAGAAGAGCTACTGGTGTAACAGAATGCATATTTAAAATTTAGATAATACAACTGTGCTGAGAAGCTTGTAGCACAGACATATGATGGAGCATCGGTAATGGCATCGCATTTAAATGGCGTTCAAGCTAAAGTAAGAGAAAAGACATCATCAGCGTTATTTACCCATTGCTACGCTCACAAGTTGAATCTTGTTCTATCTCAGTCAGCGAAATTTATACCTGAATGTACAATCTTTTTCAAGACCATTGATGGTCTTGCTGCATTTTTCAATCACTCTACAAAACGAACGCAATTTCTTGATGAAATAGTACATAAACGCATTCCAAAGGCTGCACCAACGAGATGGAGTTCTAACTCAAAGCTAGTGCAAACTATTTTACACTATCATAGTGACCTTTGTAAACTTTTCAACAACATTGACAGCAATCCTTTATTGTGGGACTCAGATACTTTAGTGAGGAGTAATGGATTTTATAATTGGCTAACGAAAGATTCAACATACTTTCTTCTCATGGTATATGATAAGATTTTCACTAGAACTGACACTCTCAATATCTTACAAACTAAAATTATAGATATTCCATATTGCATTGAAAGAATCAATGAAACAATGAATTCCCTCGAGGGTCTGCGCAAAAATTTTGATGATATCTATGAGAAGTTTGAAGAATGTTTCAAAGAAAATAACTTGACTGAATCAAAATGTCGTACAAAAGGTCCAATTAAAAAAGAAAGAAAGAATATTCTGTCTAATATT
>JAJOZX010010601.1:72500-129337 GCA_023014485.1 Bathynomus jamesi
AAGATAGGTTCATGATGAAACTGGACAAATTGGTGGACATCCTGACCTGCCACTGTGTGATCAGGAGCTGTAGTGAGCTTGGGTGCAACCCTGTCTGCAACAGTGAGGTTCACATTGACTGCAGCTGCAGGAGCGAGCAGAAGATACCAGTGCAGGAGCTTGTCTTCATTGAAGGTCAGAGAGAAAAGGTGGGCAGTGTGCGGCCACACCAGATGGGTCTAGCTGATCACTCTGAGACCAGGAGACAGGAAGCAGTGCTGCAGAGACAAGAGCAGAGAAGGAAGGACGAGGAGAAGAGGAGGAAGGCAGAGGTGTCAGCCAAGAAAGAGGAGTTGAGGGAGGATCACTGCTGGAGATGGAGTTGGAGGAGACTGGATATATACTGGAGGAGGCAGGGATGAGAGAGGAGGACGATGACTTCATACCAGAGGCTGCGACAACTTCTTCCTTGCCTGTGGCTACGAAGAAGAAATACAACACTGAAGATATCACCAACATAGCTCTGGCTAGCTTGAGACATCACACTGGGCTGAGAGAGACTGCAGAGATTGCCACTTGAGGTGACGTGTGTGTATATATATGTATATAGTCTAAAAGTCACTAAAGGGGAAATTATCACTAAATCTAAGCTGAATGGCAAGAGAAGTCATAAACGAACCAACGCGGCTGTTCGTATTGTTTTGGGCTAGCCTAGAGATGTTTCTTCCTATCTGACCTAATCGTTGGTGCTGAGTGTAATTAGGTGGTGTTTTCTAAGGTGACAAATGGGGTAGAAAGTTGTCCGTCCGTACTTAAGTATAGTTAGGGATAATGTCTGTAGCTTCTAAATTGGTAATGTAAGAGAGAGTTAGGTAGGCTGTTTGTGGGACACAGGAATCTAATGGTAGGCTCCCAAAGGAATATCTAATTCAACGCACCGGTAAGTGCTTTTGATTGTTTGCTAGAACCTAAGTAACCTAACTGGGGTGTCTACCCCACGCTATCACACCACTGCTGCCTGAATTGATGCTGGTCTTATCACAGAGTTTGACACAGCACTAGTGATTGACCACAACAAGGTGAGGAGGGCTCAGGAGAGACTGACTAAGGAGCTGGGCAAGAAGTTTGATGAAGAGATTATGGAAAATGGCATCATCTGTATCTTCTTTGATGGGAAAAGAGATGACACCAAAGTGATGATGGAAGCTGAGGGCAGTGACAGGCAGTTTCCTGGCCTTATTAAGGAAGAACACTACACAGTATGCAATGAACCAGGTGGGAAATATTTGTGGCATTTTGTACCAGAGGAAGCTGCAGAAAAGAGAAGTCATGCTGAGGTCATTGCTGATCATCTGGTGAACTGGCTAAGAGAGGAGCAGACCAGACCCTTTTGGCCATAGGAGGTGACAGTACTAATGTGAATACTGGCTGGGAGGAGGAGTAATGCATTATGTGGAGGCCAAGCTTAGCAGGAAGTTGCTGTGGATTGTCTGTGACTTGCACACTGGGGAGCTGAGTCTCAGACACCTGGTGACTGCACTGGATGGCAAGACATTGAGCAACAACAAGTAGTCTGGGCCCCTAGGGAAGGTGTTAGACATTGCCACTGAGCTGGAGATCAACCCAAACTTCACGAGGATCACTGTTGGTCCTCCTCTACCCCATCTCAGTCAGGAGGTAGTCAAGGACCTCAGCACAGACCAATCATATGGCTATAGAATCATCATTGTTATCAGATCGGGAGAGGTACCTCAGAGTCTAGCTCTACTGGAGATTGGGCCAGTCTGTCACAGTAGGTGGCTCACCACGGCTCTAAGGTTCTGCAGATTGTGGATTTCCAAACATGGGCTGAAGGGTAGGAACCTGAAGAATCTGAGGATAATTGTGGAATTCATCGTGGGAGTCTACATGGCAAACTGGTTCAACATAAAGTTAAATCACAGCTGGATGGAGGGTCCCAGGCATGTACAGTGCCCGCGAAAAGTATCCGATCACCCTGGAAATTTGTATTTTTTACATAAAAAACAATGTTTAAATGTATACTAACCTTATATTAGTATTTTGTCATCTGTCCTTTGGTTTGGATGACTTGTTCTAGACGTTTTGGCATGGATTTAATCAAGTTTTGACAAACTTCCACTGATATTTCCTTGCACCATACCTTTTTGATGGCCTCTTGTAATTTTTCGACTGAGCCAGTGTCGTGGCATTCAACCTTATTTTTATTATTAGCCACAGATTTTCTATCGGATTGAGATCTGGACTATTACCAGGCAATCCAAAATATCAAATTTATTGTCAGTAATCCATTTTGTCACTATTTTGGCCCTGTGACATGGTGCACCATCATGCATGTATTTTTGTCCTTTGGATTGCCATTGCCATTGGAAGTTTATCCTGTAGCATTGCTAAATACCGTGCACCATTCATAGTTGTGTTCTTCGGAAGAAAATATAAGTTTCCACGCCCATAGTAACCGAAACAACCCCAAACCATCACACTTGGAGGGTGTTTCATTGTCTTTAGGGTGTATTTAGGGTCCATCCTATTTGAGCCAATAGGCCGCGCGAACCTTTTTTGGATAACTTCTGAATGTCAAAAATGTCGACTCATCGCTAAATAAAACCTTCTTCAGTCATCAACAGTCCAATGAATGTATTTTTTTACAAATGCGACACGTTTTTTAGCATTTTTTTCATTAATGAACGGTTTCTTAGCAGCATGGCGAGATGGTAATCCGAGTTCTTTTGGAGCCGCTCCTGGATAGTTCGTTCAGAAACACCAGATAACAAATTATTCATATTAAATTTTATTTCTTTCGCAGTTATTGTTGGGTTTTTCAATACTAAACGTTTCATAAGTTTGTCTGTTCGCGAATTTGTTTTTCTCGGTCTGCCAGATCGTTTTTTAGGGACTGGCGTGGTTAGGCCACCATTGTTCTTAGCCCGTGAAACCATAAATTAACGGTACTTTGGGATATGTTTAATTCCTTAGCTATCTGTCTCTGTGATTTCCCACATGCATGCAAAGCAACAATAGCACTCGACAATCACTCTTAAGTTGTTTTTAGCACACATTATATATAAATTTTATTTACACCACTTTCTGTAAAAAAAAAAAAAAATCAAGAAATTTACACAAACAGTGAAATCTGACAAATTTGAGACACGGCCACCCGCAACGAAGGCTACCAGAACACTAATTTGAGAATGCGTTGGATAGCTCTCATATCAGCGAGCAACCTCAAAGTTACCAGATGTCGCTAGAACAAATAGAAAGTGAATTACGTGTCTCTGAATATCAAGGGAAAATATTTTTTCTTGAGTGATCGGATACTTTTCGCGGGCACTGTACTGTACCAGCTGGAGCTGCTCAGAAGTCAGACGAAGAAGGTGATAGGAATATTGATGCCTACAGTAAAGAGATCAGCCTGATATGCACACTCTGAGGCTGTGCTCCGTGCCATGCTGTGCAGTCAGTGAGGTGGAGGAGGAGAGGAGGGAGGCAGTGAAGAGGATACTGGAAATCAGAGGTGAAGGAGATGAGGACACACAGGTAGAAGACTGCAGTGTCAGACCCAGGAAGACTCCTGACATCAACCCAGATGCCACCAAACTCTCGGAGCTTACTGAATGGAACTCTGGCGTGACTGAGCCTCTTCTGACCTGCTCCATCACCACTGCTGCAATCAAGGACCAATGGAAGTTCCTGCATGGCCCTCTCACACACACAGTCAGTAGAGAGGTGTGTAAGGATGACAACTGAAGCAGCACAACATGTTTACTCACAAGATAGGAGGGAGGCGTACATCAGTGGCCAGGTGGCCAGTAGGGAGCTCATGTCCAGGAACAAGAGCAAGGTAGACATGGCCTCCTTGGCAAAGTTCAAGAAACCTATCTATATTTCTAAGTTTTAATATTGAAATACAATCAAAATGTCTTTAATTGTATGTAATGTATGTAAAATGTAGTTATATACAATAAAAAAATACTTGCAAAAATTGTTGATTTTTCGTAAACTTCAACTTCAAATATAAGTAGCTAGGAGTGGTCAAATCTGGATTTTAAAGCCATATTTCGATTTAGCACATAAAAATGCATCATTTGGTCACTAGTAGTCTTTGAAAATCTAAAGATTTCACTTTGCTCCCTAAAATTGACACACCCTACAAGCACACCTTTACCCTTGTCATTGTGGAGGACACCATCCCTCTGATAAAGGTCCCACCTACTCGAAAATGCGTCGAAAGGGTCAATAAACCTCACGCCCAGCGGGACGCACAAGTCTTGCACTCTCTCGTTGATGCCAATGACCTTACTGAGCTCGTGGTCACTGGCATTCATCCGCGGTAAAATACCCATCAACATTCCCCTGTCTGTCTTCAGTTTTAGATCATCCGCAAGAGACATAATCTCGGTGATGATCCCTTCTGTAAGACCTACCCTACCGCCTTTGAGGAAAAGCTCGTTGCCACCAGCGTGGACAACGATCGCAGTCCTCCGATTAGCCACGCGCAGGGAGAGAGAGAGAGAGAGAGAGAGAGAGAGAGAGAGAGAGAGAGAGTTGAGGTTGGAATGTGAAACGTTTTATGGCAGTAGCAGTTTGCCTGTACATTCTCGTTTGTTGGGAAAGGAAGGGATTTCGTGATATTGGAAGATATATTAGGTACAATTCACATATGCTTGAGAGAAACGCAAACTATGGTTTATGGTACCTTGAAACATAAAAGTGAAAGATATTTGAGCGATAGAAAGGATACATTTAAAAAACAAAAATGTACTGCCTCATTAAACATACTCTCGAGCGAACTGAAATAAATTAACCCGCATCTATGTTCTGTGTAGTATAATTTAAAATGCGTACCTTATCTCGAATCTTGGAAATCAGAGAAGAGCCAATAAAGAAATAAACATGTGATATATGTATATATATATATATATATGAGAAAAGTTCAGAATGGAAGACCGTTTATAACCCCGTAATTAAATTGTTTTTTTTTGTTGTAGAAAGACAAGAAAAGCTATGGTCAGAAGAGACATAATTGGGGCAATTCGCCTATGCTTGAGATATACACTAAACAATGATTCAATTGCTGATGAAGTTTTAATCTTTGATCTCGAAATAAACTCCTGCGGAAAGAAGTTTATTACTGGATTTTTAATTCGAAATTATCTATCGCTTCCGCAAAACTCCGCAGAACGATGTTTAATATATATTATATATATATTATATATTATATATATATATATATATACATTATTATTATTTTCCATAAATATTTGTCCTAAATTAATGCAGTTTGACAAAGATGCTTACACGAGTTTTAGATGAACTTTTTTTCCGGAAATGTACATATACAGGCTCGCCTTTGCTCTCCGTCCGAATTGTTCATTCTAGATTCTAGTGAAGCTTTACACTCCACCTTAGACCTACTTTTAAACGGGGAAGTGTGTGTGTGTCTGTGTGTATGTATATATATATATATGAGAGAAACGTGGAAATGTTTACACGAATTTTTAGATAAACTTTTTTCCAGAATTGTACATATATAGGCTCGCCTTTTCTTTCCGTACGAATTGTTCATTCTGGTGAAGCTTTACACTCCACCTTAGACCTACTTTTAAACGAAGTATATATTATTATATATATATATATATATATATATATATATATATAGAGAGAGAGTGAGAGAGAGAGGGAAATAAACAACATGATCGAGTGTTGCAATAAAGGGATCCTGCCCCTACGAACAGTGGAAGGATGTTTACACTCCACCTTAGACCTACTGCTTAACACGGATCATTAGGGCACCCTGGCTAGCAACCGCGGAAGGATGCACCGGGTCTCGAGCCCGCCTCCACTCCACCTTAGACTTACAGTTTAACGCGGTCGCCCGACGCATATAAATGTAATGGGTGTATAGACGGGTGTGTACGTGCCGTGTACACTGTGCCAACTGGCTGATGATGCCTGGAGGCACTGGCTGATTAAGCCGACTAGCTGATTAGGAGCCCTATAAGACAACGGTCGCTCGGCTGAAGTCTTAATATGCGCTTGGCTCCTGTCAAGCGAACACCTCTCCTCTCTCTTAGGTTAGGTACACCCCTTTGGGGGTGAGGCCGTCCCCCCTTATCCCCCAAAGAGGTCTCCCCCAGCGGGGTTCATTGCAGCTTGGGGGATAACTCCGCCTCCAAGTTGCATAATCCCTTGTTGCTCTTGCAACATTCCTCCCTCCCCATTTAGGGGGTGCCTTGAAACAAATGGGGGTGGGGGGTTGGCACTATGGGGTGTCTTGCAACCAAGGGAGGTTGGCACTCTTGCAACATTTTCAATTACATTGCACTCTCCCTTTTTGCGGTCATACTACTAACTTTATTGAATCAAATATCAATACATAATACAGGGTGTCTCAAAAGTCACTATCTATTTCGGTGACATTAGATGTTTTTTTTTAAAAATGCTATGCTGGCATAAAGATATGTACTTCTGGTGCAAATTTGTGTATTTAAAAAAAGTTAATTGGTTTATTTCGAATTTTGTGTAATTTATAAATTTATCTTGACATGCTTGAACAATTCCTCGGACCTCAACTTCTTACAGATGGCATTCTTGACACAGTAGTTTTTCAGCAGGATGGAGCACCGTGTCATTATGCAATAATTGTACGTGATTATCTTGACAGACGCTTCCCCGGTCGCTGGATTGGTCGTGGAGGAACACAACCATGGGCAGCACGTTCACCTAATTTAACACCATTAGATTTTTTCGCCTGGGGGTTCATTAAGTCTAAGGTGTACACTGGTAGAAGAATTAGTGATGTAGCCGAACTTCGAAATCGTATTACCGATGCAGTTCAGAAAATAACACCTCAAATGCTGGAAAGTGTGTTCCGGGAAACAACTTATCGCTTAGAGCTCTGTAGAGACACTGATGGTCGCCATGTGGAGACAGATAAATAAATAGCACTAATTCTTTGTGGCACTTACTTTGAAATAAATATATTTTTCAGTCTTAAACCAGTTTTTCGTAATTCCCATTATTTTTCCAAATAGATAGTGACTTTTGAGACACCCTGTATTACATACCTTTTTAGTTTTAACCCTTTAAGGCCGGAATTTTTTGTAGGCTTAATTTGTGAATGCGTGTATTTGAAACACTACCAATTTGTACCAGTCGTCCTTAAAGGGATAAAGGTACAATATATTTACATGTATTAGTTAACTTAATTTTTTTGTAATCAAAGTGTGAAAACGTTTTATGGAAAAAAATTTGTTGCCATTTGTTTAGATTTTGAATGATTAAGTTAGTTGTAGATTTGGTCACACTGACTTTTTAATAATATTTACACCTTACAAGTATCACACTTACAAAAGATATATATATATATATAATATAATATATATATATATAAATGCTCTTAATTGTATATGTGATAGCACTGCGGACAAGACCAGAAAGACCCCCTATCTTAAGTGCTCCGGGTTCCCCAGAAGCCTTAATCCGGCACTCCTACTAGTCTAGCGACGTAACCATGCCGAAAGCCAGCGGACTTACAACCATGCAGCGAGTACCAACCATGGTGGACCATCTGAATCGCTGCACTAATGATTAATTTTTCCATATTTTCGTTTCTCATTTATTCACTTATTCACTTATAATAAAAAAGCGAGGTCATATCAGATAAATTATGCGTTAAGCTTTATATAAAATCGTATTAGAAACATTTTTCACAAAATATAACCGAATACATATTCTCTCTCTCTCTCTCTTGGTTTTGGTTCCGCCTGAATTGTACATTCTGACGAAGGTCAAGCTTGTCGCTTCACCTTAGACCAACATTTTAATGTGGAATTCGAACCACGCCCCACCACAAGCGGTCAGAAATTACACAGTCCTCGCCCGGACTCGATCTCACGACCTCCCGGTTAGCAGCCAAATGTCTTAACCACTGGCTACCCAGGGTACTCATTTATCTACCAACCAATTTTTTTTTATCGTGTGGAAGGATGAACAGCTGGGTTTACTGCGTGCCGCCTGCCGTCACTAGGTCTTGATCCCGGGGCCGGTGGATTCGTAGTCAGCGATGCTAACCACTTGACGTCCCCATATAAAAAAGAAGAAATTAATAAACTAGAAGAAAGGGGCAATGGAACATCCTCAACTCTGATGGAAAATAGCTTGGTTGTTCGAAGCCAAGACTTTCTAACCAGCTTCCGATGAACATCAGGAACATCAATGATATCGAAGATGAAGTCTTCAAAAGAAGACTAGACGTCTGGCTCAAGACGGTACGAAATGAGCCGGGTATGCCTGGCTATGTTCGATGCACATCTCAAAAGAGCAACTTGCTCCTCCACCAGGTCAGGACTAGAGGTGAGGCCACCGGCTTGACCTTCGGATGGAGAGAGACCGACGCACGGAACTAGTACAAGATTACAAGGTGTGTGTGTATATATATATATATATATATATATATATATATATATACACACACACACATACATATATACATATACATATACACATATATATATATATACATACATACTATATAGTCTATATATATATATATATATATATATACAACGTTACCTTCGTTAGAATTTAAGCGCCCACAATGCACAAAAGACAATCATCTACTGACAAACAACTGTAGCTCAAAACTGAATTAGTTACCCTAGCAACCAATTAAATGGTCGTTAAAGTAACTATCACGTGGAAACTACTTTTGTAACAAACATTTAGAAGCTCTTATACATAAAATAAAATCACATTAATCTAATTTACGTATTATATTGTTCATTAATTCATTTTTGTTTCGCTTTTGTTCCTCATTAAATTGTGAGTTAGGAAAATTGCCTAAACAAGGTCACGTCCTTCGTTGAAGAAGAGTAAACTGGATTTATGATTTATTTCGCTATGCAATTCACGATGGAACCAAAGTGGCCAGCTTTTTCCTCAATATATATATATATATATATATATATATTAGTGGTGGACCGGATGTCAGTTTTTCAACATCTGCGGATGCGGATTTTTTATTTCAATATCCGCGGATGCGGATGCGGATATTTAGTTAATTATCTATATATAGAATTATGAATATATGACATAATTTTTCAAATTTCGTGATATTACTATTATGGCAGGCAATGCATAAGAATTAAAATTAATATTAATGTTTTCATTATGATAAAAATAATAACTTTCTCAAGAGTTTCAGCCACAGAAAATTCAATAAAACAAGTTTCATTCAATTTTCTGTGTTACCACCTATTTATATTTTCAGGTTTATATATTTGTTTGTTCATTAATAATTAATACTTTACATGAAATGTGCGTGACTGGGCCTTATAAGCTACTTTATAAGCTAATTTAATTGTAAATTGCATAATTTATTAGAGGTAATAAACGCATAACATCCGCAGTCAGAAGTGCGGATGCGGATGTTAAAAATGACGCGGATATCCGGTCCACCACTAATATATATATATATATACTGTGTGTGTGTGTGTGTGTGTATATAGGGAAAGGGTGATATGCAAAACATCAACATGGTGAAATGATTCACGCCAGGTCACTTTTTTATTCCATTATGGCTAGTGAACTGACATGCCAAGTTTTGTCTTCTTATACCAACATTTAGAACTGCCGCATACCGACCAAATGTTTCTGTTACATATAGTTCGAAAAATCCAATATAAAGCAATAACCAATTCAGTTCTTGAATAGGCATGGTGATGGTCGTGGCCGGTCGATTCGCCGACGGACGTTTTGCCGACAGACATTTTGCCGACGGACGTTTCGCCGAACGGACGATTCGCCGACGGCTGTTTCGCCGAACGGACGATTCGCCGAATGGACTGTCATTAATATTTCTATGACAAAATACACACGTTTCAACAAAAAAAATTATTTAAGTGAACATGTCAAATTGTTTACACTATTCTCACAATAAGTTTATGAACCAAGTAACGTAATAGTTTTGTTTTTACCAACCAACTACTCGTGCAGCTGTAACTTTCTTTGTTCGCTTATGCCCAGATCTTTTATGTTTGGATTTACTCATTATTCAGTTCAGGTAAGTCATTGTAATTGTTGTAATTTGTATTGTTATTAAACTTATGTTATTAAATGTTATTGAATTATTTTGTTAAAATATTAAATTATGTTAAATTGACAGTTATAGACGCTTGACGTAAAAACATAGATACCTTTTTTAAATAAATTTATATCGATAATACTATATAAAATTATGTGTGTATCTATCTATCTATCTCTTTCTTGGTGTATATTGTATAATTTAAAACTTTCGTTTTAGACCATGGAATTCACTTTGACAAAACGTGGCGCAAGGAAATTGCTTTACGGTGGATATGCCTACGTCATTGATAGGCAAAGGGGTGAGGTGACGTATTGGAGATATGAACAAAGAAGCAAATGTGGAGGACGTCTTACGACCTTGAATGATGTTCAAGAAAAACCAGTTGCCCATTCTCATTCCCCTGATGCAAACCGCGCCGTTGTACTTAAGACGCTGCAACGCATGAAAGAAAGGGCTACTGACACGGAAGAGGTCACTCGTACTATCATGCAAACATGCACATCTGACTTTCCCTTAGAGGCAGCTGGTGCTCTTCCCAAAAAGGAAAGTCTCGGCAGAATGATAAGGAGACAAAGGAAAGTTCCTGATGGCAACGAGCTAACAGATGAACTTAAGGTGTCATTCAGGGGAGAACGGTTTATCTTGTATGAAAACGAAGGCATTATTATTATGGCAACGGACAAAAGCCTTGATTTACTGGCAAGGAGTCAACATTGGTTTTGTGATGGTACATTTGATAGCGCACCATTGGGTCATCAACTATACTCGATCCATGTCTTGCTCGGAAAAAATCACACTGTCCCTTTGGTATATTGCATCACTAAACAAAAAAAAAATCAAGATATATGACAATTTTTTCACAACTTAAGGCGGCACGCCAGTTGCAACCAATGTCAGTCACTGTTGACTTTTAGCGAGCCGCAATCAACAGCATTAAACAGAACTTTCCTGATGCCCATATCTTTGGATGCTTTTTCCACTTCGGACAGTGTCTTTGGAGACAAATCCAGTCCTGCGGACTGCAGAATTGGTATAATGAACCCAAGAACTCCCTTATGATTAAAAGCCTTCAAGCTTTGGCATTTGTTCCTACCAACGACGTTATTGGCAAGTTCAACGACCTAATGGCTTCAATTGAAGATGAAACTGATGAAATTCTTTGAATTTCTCGCCTATTTTGAGGCTACATGGTTAGGGGTTGTGCAAAGGGGAAGGCGAAGGCGGCCACAGTTCGACATTACGATGTGGAATGTAACGGAACGCGCAACAGCTGGTTTACCCCGCACTAATAATTCATTAGAAGGATGGCATCGCGGGTTCCAACTAAGAGTAGCTATCACCCATCCAAACTTGTGCCGCCTAATTGGAAGGCTTCGTAGAGAACAAAATGAATGGGATATAACCATCGAACAGGCTTTAGCAGGAATTATGCCAAGGGATGTCAAGAAGTATGAAGCGGCCAATGAAAGGTTGAGTAAGCTGTAGGCAATTATATTAACTATGAAGGTTCGGCTTACTTAAGAGCAATTGCTCACAATCTATAAAATTCGTTTTTAAAAATTTTAGTCTTTAATGGTTTTAATGCTCAGAAAATAAATATTGTTCTGTAACGATTTTAAAACACACTTAATAATGTCTTTAGTTCTGTACCGATTTTAATGTCTAAATTTGACATGTTCACTAAATAATTTTTTTTTTTTTTTTTTGTTGAAACGTGTGTATTTTGTCATAAAAATATTAAAGACTCCATTCGGCGAATCGTCTATTCGGCGAATCGACCGGGTACCGTGTTGGTGTGGTACAGTGTGTGTTTTAGGTTCATATTTATTACCCAATATTAACTAAGTATTGTCTTATGGGCGTGGCTCATAAACAAGTGTGAAGAGAGGCTACTTTTATTCAGTATGAGCTGTGAGGCGAAACTGTATTTCTGCAGTCTTTACTTATTTGTCGGAGGTGTTGAATTGTATAATTTTATTCACAAGATAGTAACCTTTATTTTAATAACATGTGATTATTAATTTTCGTGTTTTATTTTCAGATTTATATGATATTTTGTAATAATGGCAGTATGTACAAGGTCACAAACAGAAATTTATCTTGTTGGAAGTCCTTCAGACAAAATTCTAAGTGCTCGTCTCCCTTCGCAAGGAGATGTTATTCGTACATTTTTTCACTACCACAAAAATATGAAAAAGACAATTCGTGAAAGTGCCAAAGCCACCCTAGAGAGAGTGTTTATGTCCTGAAAAAAGGCACGCATCCCAACGACGCAAATGAAACACACCATTCAAAGGCTGGAGAGACTTCATGGACGATGGAAGACCCTTCAGAAAGGTGCCAATTGTGGAGGAGCTACTAAAAAAGTTAAGGAGGTGGCTTTTATTGAGGATTTATCAAATACATTCGATATATATCATCAATATGCGGAGGACATGATCAAAATCCCTGAAGACAGAGAATTCCTTCAGGCTCAGTTGTGTGAAGGAAGGGCATCAACTTCTATGGGATGCGCAGATGTCAGTCTGACGAAGAAGGAAAAGCGAAAGCTGGAAAGAGAGGCCGCAGCAAATGCACGAAATGAAAAGGCTGCGAAACAGCTGCATTTTAAGGACACAGTCTCTCACCTCTCGGATTTCAATGAAACTGACTCCACCAGTTCATCTGACGAAGAAGCTTTTAGCACTTCTCTGCCTACCAAGTGCCGTAGACCCACAAATGTAATTACTTCAGAACTCTTTGCTGCATTGGACAGAACGAAGGTATGGGATCGAAATGCTGTCTATACATTGGCATCCTTCTCCAAAGCCAAGTGGGAACTAGAAGACCACATAGTTGCCATGTCTTTTGATACAACAACTAGTAACTCTGGGCGACGCTCTGGTGCTGCTGTTCTCATAGAGCAAAAACTTGGAAAAGATCTTTATTTTGCCTGCAGACATCATATCCATGAGGTGGTTTTTTTTCAAAAGTATTTAATCGAGTGACGAGTTCCTCCTCAGGACCAGAAGTCCAACTTTTTAAACGCTTTAGGATAAACTGGTCATCCATTGTGGCCGAAAGAATAAGCAATGCAAGTACTGACGTGGAAACTAATCGCATTATACTACTTAACATCGAGCTGAAGAATGAGGTAGTAGAATTTGTGACAGCGGCCTTGAATCAAAACCATCCTCGAGCCAACAAACGTGAGTTCTTAGAGTTAGTGTTGATCTACCTAGGAGAAGGTCCTCCTCGTGGAGTCATCCGAATTAATGCCCCTGGTGCTGTCCACAGAGCTCGGTGGATGGCTAAAGTTATCTATGGTTTCAAGGTGTTCTTTCTCTGAAACCAATTTAATGTGACGTCTCGTGAGCTCAAAGACCTCCGAACGCTGAATCTTTTCACTGCTCTTGTTTATGTGCGTGCTTGGTTTACCGCAGCAAACACGATTCAGTCCCCTCATAATGACTTGAAAACACTGAAAGCTTTGGTCAAGTACTATGATATTGAGCCTGACTTGCAAGAGTTGCTACAACAGCAATGCTTCACCACACATGGTACTTGAACGAGGAGAATATTGGATTGCCTTTCTTCAACGACTCTATAGACTTTACTGTCAAGAGGCAGATGGTTCAGGCTTTAAAAAAGAATTCCGTATCTACCGACAGACCTCCTATCCGACCAAAAAGTTCTCTAGAGAAGGTTCCTACCATAACAATTTCAGAGTTAGTGACAAGGAAGACGATGCGATTCTTTCGGATCTTAAAGATTTCAACAGTCTTCCTCGAGAAAGATCCTGAGACCTGGCCGCAAAATTCTGAGTATGTTAAGGGGCAGAATCTTATTTCAGGTCTGTGTTGTCAACGACATTGCAGAACGAAAGACAGCACTTACTCAAGAATATAACAATATCCTGACCAAAGACGAGCCTCAAAAAAGAGTATTACTACAGGTCGTCACACAACACCGTAAACAGTTTCCCAGTGCAACAAAGTCAGTTGTAGAGGGTACATTATTACATTAAAGGATTTTTAGTTTATGTTCATTTTTTCATTACTTGGATGTTTGCCATTTTCCAAAGCATTTTCGGTCATACTCGTATTTTAGTTAAATGTTGTAATTTATTTCAATAAATTATAATTTCAATTTATCTTTCACTACCTTTCAAGAAATTCATTCATGTATCTCATGTAGAATAGATTCAATGGGGATTCAGCACCCCTAAATATAAAAATATTGAGCTCATATTTTAATAATGAATAAAAACACCAAATGCAATGTGAAAATGATATGGCCCATTAAAATATATCTAATTCGATTTTTCAGCACCACCCTAATATATATATATAACCTTTGGTTAGCTTCTCCCCGAATTGTTCATTCTAACGAAGGTCAAGCTTTTCACTCCACCTTAGACCTACAGTTTAAAGTGGAATCCGAACCACGCCCCATCAGCAGCCCAGCGTCTTACCCACTAGGCCACCTAGGGTACCCATTTATCTACCAACCACTTTCTTTATTGTGTGGAAGGATGAACAGCTGGGTTTTGCTGCGCGCCGGCTGCCGTCGGGTCTCGAACCCGGGGCCGATGGTTTCGTAGTCAGCGACGCTAACCACTACACCACCGAGGCGCCTTTATATATATATTTTATATATATTTTATATATATATATATATATATATATATATACCTCGTTAACCTCGTTCAGGTTCCGTGTGTTGGTTCTCTCTTCACACGAAGGTCAAGCTGGTGGCTCCGCCTCTAGTCCTGGTTTGGTGGAGGAGCGAGTTGCTCTCTTGCGCTCTCCAGTGCATATATCCAAATACACCTGGTACCGTCCTGAGCCAGACATCTAGTCTTCTCTTGAAGACTTCAACTTTGACCCCTGTAACGTTTCTGAGGTCCTTTGGAAGCTGGTTAAAGTCTTGGCCCCCTGACAACCAAGCTATTTTCCTTTAGTGTTGAGGAGGTCCCTTGTCGGGCCTTTAATTTGGAAACACTACACATTCTGCCTTTCCTATTTTCCAGCGTTGTTTGGATGGTAATTGGGTTTAGGTTGAGGTTTCGTACCAGTTTTTCGATCATTTTCCATATGTAGATTATGGTGTACCTCTCTCTTCTTCTTTCCAGGGAGTACAGATTTAGTTTACGTAGTCTTTCCCAGTAGTTGAGTTCTTTGCAGCCATTAGTCTCGGCTGTGAAATGTCTCTGCGTTTCTTCTAGTTTATTAATTTCTTCCTTTTTATATGGGGACGTCAAAACTGAGCAGTATTCAAGTTTTGGTATGATCAGTGTTCTCAGCAGGGGAATCATTACTGTCTTGTCCCTCCTTTTGAACGTTCTTAGTACCTGTCCCGCGACTATTTTTGCTTTGTTTATTGCTATCTAATTTTGTGTCTCAAATTTGGGATCATCGGTCATTATTACCCCCAAGTCGATCGCTTTCGTGCTTCTCTGAATTTCCTGTCTATCTGGAGCATATGTAGTCTGTTTAAGTTCCTCATTTCTACCATATCTCAAGAGCTGAAATTTCTCGGTGTTAAGTTATATTGTTGTCTTCTGACCATTTGTATATTTTGTTCGTGTCCCTCTGCAAGGCCACTTCATTTGCATCGCTGATTTTTCTGCTGATCTTTGTATCGTCCGCAAAGGATGTACATGCAGTGGCAAGAATGTTGTGGGTTAGTTGTCGCTGCTGCCATGAATTGTGTTCCCCTCATGTCTAAATGTTCGTCAACCCGTAAGATTTGTTTTGATCTTTGAACTCGTTTCTGCTCATCAGTTTGAGTAATCTTATGCCCGTGCACTCTTTTGAAAGGTTTGTTGAAGATCTTGTTTAATTATGCGTCTCACACTAGTTTCTGATAATTGTAACGCTTTTGATACGCGAGCTGGTGCCATATGGGTTCCAAGCTGGTTTTCCTGACTTAATATACGTTCTTCGACGTCGTCAATATTGTCTCGTATGCGAACAGTTTTTGGTCGCCCACTTCCCTTTCTTCTTTTGATATCCCCAATCTCGTAAATTTTCTTTAGAAGCTTTCCCAAACCACCAAGAGTCCATCCTTTGTTGGGGAATTCGGAGAGTAGTTTCGTTCGTCCATATCCCTTTTCTAGTCTATAATACTTAATTATAATCTTATCTTCCTCTGAAAATGGCATATTCACTATATTTTATAACCCTGCAAAACAAAATCGTATATTAGAATTTACAAAAGTGAAAATGGAAATAAAGGATTCTTGATTAGTTGTCGAGTATCAGTTGTAGTAGTATTAGAGAAATATTTAATAAATCGTTATTTGTTATAGCCTCGAACTGAAATTTGGTTTACAAGTAGATGTTTTATATATCTTTTTACGTGTGTAAGTTTCATACTGATTGTTTGAAAAATGTTGACTACATGGATGTTTTAGAGTAAACCCTTTTTTTTGGCAGACGGGGTATAATAAATAAATAAATAAATAAATATACAAAGGTGGGCACCCGGGCCTCAAAAAGGACCGACGGTCCCGGTCCCGGTCCTTTCTGAAGATAGGACCTAGGAACGACTCGGTCCTCGGTCCTTATATATAATATAAGTGAAAAATTGGATTAAAATGAAAAAATGAAATTAAAGACACCGGAAATCTTTAATTTTATTAACGTAAATTATAATTAATACAATACATAAATGATGAAAAAAAGTTATTAAGTTAAATGCTTGAGTTTCCCTTCAAGAAGACTAGCATTTCAAAATGGCTGTCACTGAGCCCTGACGTTCTCGGCTTGAGGACGTCCTTCCCCAAAGAGAAGAGCCTCTCCACGGCGGCACTGGATGGGATAGGCGTGTTAAACTTGATGAACACAGCAAGCACTTGTACTCCAGGTTCTGCTCACCCTTGGGGCCCAGGTATTCAAAGTATTTGTCCAGGTACGGCCAGGGATTGCCGGGTTCAGTTCTTCCGCTAGGAGCTCCAGTTGCTTGACTTGAAGTTGAAGCACTAACATCAGTAGATTCTTCGTCTCCTCCAGGTGTTGAAACAAGTTTCAGTTCAGTCTCAGTCTCTTTCTGAGTCTTCTGGAGGAAACGATCCATCTTCTTTAGAACTTCAAATAATCACTAAAACACACTAAAATCACTAAAAAAGACCGTCCGGAATTGCTTAAAAATGGACCGTCGCTCCTCATTTCGGTCCTTACTGAGAAAAGGACCGACTTTCCCGCTCACGGTCCTTAAAAAGGACCGAGTTCCTGGAGTTCGGTCATTTTTGGAACTCGGTCCTGCCCACCTTTGTATATATATATATATATATATATAAAACATGCCAATGTGACTACCTTTGCATAGTGATGACCAGGCTGAACTGACCATTTTTTGGGGGACCCGGAAAAAAATTTGCAATAAAAAATTTCCTCAGTTTAGTGACCACTCGCATATTGTGGAGAGTGACCGGTTTTACCTAGTTAAAAATAATTTTTTGTTCAGAATTTAATTTGTTGAAGTGACCGTACAACTTTAACAAAACAATGGTTTTACAGCTTAATCATGTCATAACTCGAATTTCTGGAAAATTGTTTCCATAGTTAAATAAATAGAAAATTAAACGAATTGGTTTCAGTATAAGGTACGTCGTTTTATTCAAAATAAATAGAATAAGCCTTTGTAGAACTGAAACATGCGATTGAAAAAATTCCTCTGTTTGTTTATTTATTTATTTTTTAAAGTGCCCACCTGTCTAAAGTGACCACTTTTGTTTGATCCCGATAGTGGTCACTTTAAGCAGATTCTAATATATATATATATATATATGTGTGTGTGTGTGTGTGTGTGTGTGTGTGTGTAAAATTTATTTCCCACCAGGATTCGAATTCGGTCCCTCTGATTTGGAGATGCGAGCGATGACCACTCAATTAAGCCAGCAAGAAATCAACAACAACCCTGGCGACATTTCATCACCCGAAGAAAGGCATATCGCTTTCGCGTTCAGAGGTGTTTAACGTTGTTAACCCCTGCATAATCGCGTCTCAGTCAGAATGCATAAAACCATGAATGCATAAAACCTTGTCCAGTAAAAAAAAGGAATTCAGACAAAGATGAACGCAATACGTACGTAAAAATAAGAGTTTGTTAACCTTAATTAAACATGTTCAGTGTGATCGCCATTTTTATCTAACATTATTCAATCTTACACAAATGTTTGGCATAGTTTTTGGAAATAACTCAACTGGGATGTTGTTGTTACTCCATAGACTTTGCTCTTTAGGTCTTCGAGTGTCTTAGGCTTGGTAGAATAGATGCGGTCCTTTATGTAACCCCACAAAAAATATTATGGGGTGAGAGGTCAGGTAAGTATGCGGGGGCCATTCCACTGGTTCATAAAGGGAAATTAGTCGCCCGGAAAAATGCTTCCTTAAAAGGTTGCGAGTTTCACAAGCGGTGCGTGGAGGTGCTCCATCCTGCTGAAGACTAAAGATTTAGCTTTCCTTTCCAGGCGACTATAGTCTAGTAAGGCCTTCTATGGTCTTACTTGGCTATAGTCTATTGCTTTAAGTATGAAATGGTGAAAGAACGGTTTTATACAATATTTATATAATATTTATTGGTTATTAAGTACTGAAAAATAAGAAATGTATAGGTACTGTATATGCATATAGGTATATGCGGAATAAAAACCCCAAACTGTTACCTTTTCAAGAAGAAATCTTAATAATAAAATACACTCATTATAAAATAACGGGCAAATAAAAATAGGGACAATTTTTGGGACACCCTATATATATATATATATATATATATTATATTATATATATATATATATATATATATATATATATATAAGTATTAAAACACCTCACGAAAGACAAACAAACTATTAACAGCTATATACCCTAATAATATTTTACTTTTGTCGTTAATCCAGAAAATTGCTCGTGAAAATTCTTTATTCTAAATAAAGCATGCTATATGGCAGTGGTACTCATTGGGCGGCTCGCGAGCCAAATATAAGTTATATAGCGCATTTAGCTCGCGAGTCGCGCAATGAGTACCACTGCTGTAGACTCAGTCTAGAGTCCTAGACTCTAGAGCAGGGGTGGGCAACCTTTTTAAGTGAGCGTGCCAAAATCGTCAAATCTTTGATGCAAAATTTTCTCACGTGCCAACCGAAATTTTGGTGAACATATTATTATTTGGTGCCTTTTAAGTATTGGGAGAACCTTTTCAAATAATCAAAAATTACACTGGAGCGGTAAAATCAAAGAATATTGTAAGAGTGATTATTGTAAGTCATGTAAGATTGAATAAATGTAAAATTTAGTGACGGAATTTTTACTTAAAGGTCGTTCTACCCTGTTGATAGCGTGGATATGTTTTATTAGCCTTTAAGTGTAATTATAGCTGCCATATACAGCCACACAATTTAAAAACGCAATTTTTAACATCAGCAAAAGAGTAAACAATAATTCTGATTTTTTTTTTGTTTTTTATATATCAGATCAATCAGCCATAAGTTTTTCAAGTTTTCCATACATTACAGTGCCCAATCTCATAATCGTTTTACTTGACTAAAGCACAATGAAAGAAAATAAAATTAAAGATATTCTTTTATTGATTCTTAATCCCTTATGAATAAATACATAAAAATTACAGAGAAAATAAAATGTTATTTTACCTACATAATATATTAAACAGAAGTTAATCTTTACCATTTTTTAGCAGAAAACATTAAGTTAAAATATAAAACTCAGCGAAGAATTTGGATACTTATTTATTTAATTTTTTTTAAGGTGAGCCCGGGGAATCGCGTGCCGGAAAAAAGTCGTTGGCGTGCCACGTTTGGCACGCGTGCCAATGGTTCCCCACCCCTGCTCTAGAGTCTAGTCTTTAGTAGGGCAGCTAAACAAGTTGAAGTGGACAATCCGGACAAAAGCACCAAACTTTCCCTACTTGTATATTTTGGACCAACAATTAAAAATATCCCCGGAACCACCTTCAGAGACCATTACTTGGCCGCCATATTGGATTTCAAGATGGCCGCCATAGACAAAATGGAATTTCTGATATAAGTTTCAATAGAGAATTCCCTTGGCATGTTTGGCATCAAACTATATGTTTTTTGGCATGATCAGATCAATAAAACAACTTTTAAGCTGATCAGAAGTATGTTTACTGCAGAAATCACACTTCGTACAACATATACAGTGAAAATCGTGAATATTTTAACACAAAAACCATGTTCAAGAAAACCATGTTTAAGAAAAATCAACGAAACTATAACAATTGAAGATTTCACCCACCAAAAAGTAGACCTTTAGCTCTATAACTGAATGTGGGAGAGGAAAATTGGCAAAATATGTGCATTTTAAAAATGAAATTCTACAAAGGTCAAAATGCTACCCTTTCATATTTGCACAATTTTCATGCATTATTCGTGGTTCTATAGAAAACTTGTATTAACAATATTTGTAGAGTAAGGGCAGGGCTATTAAATGGGCACCATAAAATGGAAATATCTTGGCATTTAGCATTGCAATGTCTACTGTCCCAACTCACCCCCTGTCCCGAACTGTCCCAACTCACCCCGCTCGACGCTATATGTTAAACTGCACAGTTGCAGCTACACAGTTCTGTACACTTCCACCTGGCCTTCTTGCAAGCACACCTGGTGCCACATCCACTCTTGCTCTTGCAGCCGCATTTGACCAATTCGCTGCAAGCTTTAGATGCTACTGGTCTTGTGGTCCAAACTGGTGTCCATGACTGGGACTCTTCGCTAAAGGTCCATCCCCATCCTTCAGGAGTTGGAAGATTCTGTTCACTTCTCTCACAGGTCGACCATATTCCTCCCTGGTATGTGACCCTCCTGGTGTGTTGGAGAAGAGCATCCTGAGTTGGTGGGATAGTCTCCATAGCTTTTCCCTTCTGACAGAACATGACCTTTCTTGCCTCATCTACACGTTCAATGTCACTGGTGTTGTCATAGAGGACAACTGTGCTTGCAGTGTAGGTATCCCAGACGATGTCAATTCGCTGGCAAGTTTCTAACTGTTTGATGAGATAAGGGACGAATACACGATCTGCATACTCTTCAAAGTTGGTAACACCTGCAGTAGACAGCAAATGGACGATGGCAGCTCCATCAAGAAGTTTCACATCAAAAGGATCTGGAGGGTTGTCCTTGTTTTCAAATGTAATGATTTTCAGTAGGTCAGACTTTTTCCCAAACCGCAATTTCCCACCATCAGATAGGGAAGAAGAAAAGGGGTGATTCTCGTGTTGGAAGAATGCATCCATGTCACTATGCCGATGTTGCATAACAATATACAGATGAGTGAATAGAGCAACATCGTTCTTCAGTAGTTGGATTCCCTCAACATTCCGTACCTGAGATTTCGGCCGAGGACATCTGAAGAGGGCAAGCGAGTTCTTCTTGATCGGTGTATGAATTGACCTTGTACAATCTGTGACAACTTCTTTGTAGTATCGGCTATATTGCTCCTTACCCAAATCCTTTATAGTTCTCACTGTATGGACCACAGATTCATCCATGACATTCCTTGTGTCTAAGGCCAGTAACTCATTCCCATTATCACAAAATGGATTTCCCATATCACGGAAGACTTCAACGAGATTAGAAACATGATCCTTGAATCTTCTCTGTGTAGATAGTCCTTCTTCGTGGTGGAAGTTGTTGTCTTCAGTTTCTGGAAGGTTTTCGTCTTCATATTCAGTAATCAATCTGGCTTGTTCTGGCCCTGCTACCATCCACTTCTTGAATGCCACTGGATTCTCAGTCAGACCCACCGCGCCTCCTGAACCTTTGACTTTCTCATTGTTTTGTTCATGCGCTTAGTCTAAAGGTATGGCTGAGAATCTCTTCTTGGTCTTGTGTACTACCCAGTGTCCATTTCGTGAAAACTCATTCATAACTGGCTGAGGGAGATTCTTCATGTTCCGGATGTGGAGTGGAAGCCAACGTGCGTAATTCTGGTAGTCAAGAGCAAAGAACCAGGGAACTACTTTCTTCAAGCTTTCTACATACAATGGAAAGTCTCCTGCACGATGTGATCGTATGAATATGAGGCCGTCTATCTCCATCTGAAGAATTGTCTCCCAGTATTGGAATGTTGGACTGACCTGAACCATCTTCTTCTTCCACTCTTCCTTTGTCTTGTCATCATAGGGACCAACAGTTTCCATAAAGGCTTCATGCTGCAGCTTTGCCAATGTCAAAGCTGTTACCTGGTGAGCATGTCTGGTTCTTGTAAGATGAGAGGCTTTAAGAAATGAGTCAACAGTTCCTGCCGAAGCAATGCCTGCTTGTGTCAAGGCATTTGTCCACCCAGATCCCTCTAGATAATCTCCATACGTTCTCCACATGGCCATCTCTGTATGTAGACCTCCAAACATGACGATGACCTTGTCTTCTCCGTGGGTGTCTGGCTACTTCCACTGAATGAATTTACCAAGGGCATATAGGGGTGCATCGAATGCAACAACTGGTATTTGCCCGGGGTTAAAGAATTCAGTAGCAGACCGAACAACATTCATTCCATGCTTGATCATCGCTGGAGTAGCGGCCTTTTCATGGAATAAGGGAAGGAGGTAGGAAAGGGTTTTCATTTGATCTTCATCTTGTTCTTGCCTTGTAGCGTGGTATGCTGACCATGATATAACATCACCCTTCCCTATCGTGTCTTTCTCCAAGATCCTGAACGCTTCTTTCATCCACTCCTTTTCCTGGAAACATGCTTCATGGTAGTGTCCCTCAATAGGGTCAGACACATTAGACAACTTCAGGACTTCTACCTTGGTTTTGTCCATTGCAACAGCTGGTACAATTGAGTAGGACATGAGTAACTCCAAGTCCTTTGAACCTAGAGAAGGTAGCACAAGATCACCTTGTTTGGTTCCACAGTTTGAGACAGTTGGGAACTGAAACAGACTAATCCCTGTACCATGAAATGATCCAACGGCAGTTGTACTAGATGGGTTGTAATCCAGATTGTCAAGTGCCCCAACAATAATGGTCCATGACGAAACTGAGCTGGTACAACCACTCCTTTGGTCTTGAAGTTCTGGCACACTGCTGTTGCAAGTTGGCTTTCGACTTGAAGAATTCGGTCATAACTCACACTGAGACCCAATTCATATAGTTGTGTAATTAATGATTTTGACCGAATTTCAGTATGAATTTTCAGACCAAGATACATAGGCAATGGTGGTTCTCTTTCCAAAGAATGGCGAACCTTAGATGATGATGTATGCTTGTTCCTAAAATTAAAAAGGATAAGTTGCGAGACAGTGAGAGTTGCAGGGGAGTCTTCTGGTGTTTGGTCCTTCACGTCAGCACCATTTGTGATCATAGATATAAGGGTTTTCAAGGTTGTAGGTACCGATTCCTGTTGACAACCAGATGGAAAGGCACCTGCAAACTTGAATCCAGTAAAGTTGACGATTTCCTTGCGTATGATTCTAGCAGCTTTTGCAAGAATCATAGTATCTCCTTCAAAATTCTGTCTATTTGTCTCTCTGAGCATTTCCTGAATTCCTGCTGAAAAACTAAGATTTTGTTCTTGCCATCACTCACTTCCTGGGCATATGGGAAACTCCAGAATCTTCTCTCTGAATCGTCCTCTGTTCATTTCCTTATTAATACCTAAGTCCCGAAGTCTTTTTTGATACAGATCAAATAGCACAGAAAACTTCATTTGAAAGATTCCTTCTTCCACGCAATTTTCTACATGATTAACGACCTCAACTATTGCCTTTGCTTTCATCAAGTTTTCTTCATAGCCTTCTTCCTTGCTCTGTTTTTGTCTCAAAAGTGAGCGGTAACGGTTCCGATAAAATGTCAAGCATTGCAGATGATACTTGGCTTCAATGGCCATGAGATCACCACCTCCTATTCTAGACATTAGTTCTGTGTCACTGAGTTCTGTAGCCATCATTCGTAAATTGACGTCAGCGCCAAATGTACTGAATTCGTGAAGATGCCCATGTGTTTGTTGACAAAAACACACAAGTTGCTTTGTCCATAGGATGCCGCTGAACCCGCTTCCCCGTAGATGAACTAGTTTCACCTTCATCCGCCCTTTCTCTCTTTTTTGTAGCCCTTTCAAGCTTTTCTTTACTAAATTTAACATGGCATGACTTGTGCCACACAGCTTTATTCTGAACCAGATCTTCAACAGTCACCTCTTCATTGAAAAGAGGAAGAACTGGTAGTCTTCCAAGATTCTTGAATGCGTTGACATTCTCCATAAATGTTGCATATGCTTCAGTTTTTTTACCACTCACAGCATTGAGTGGACATTTAAGAGTCTCACCTTTGCTCTCTTGACAAACCATGCATTTGCTCCAATCCATGTTCACAAATCACCTGCAAAACAGAAAAGCACATATTATATAGTTATATTATTAAATATTTTACATTAAATAAACATTTAAGGGTAATTCTGATTATTTTATAGCAATCCTGGCATCGAAATATGTAGGTTTAGGGACTATTTATTTACAATTACTCCTCACAATAGTTTGTTGATTTCTAGCTGGCAGCCATCTTGGATTTCCAAAATGGCAGCCAAGATAGGGTTGTGCGTCTTGGTTCCAGGGAAAAATTGGTAGCTAAGGTCCTGAACAACATTTGAGCCAAGTTTGGTGCTTTTGTCCAGAATGTCCACTTACTTCAAAAATCAGGGTCTAAGCTACTGCACTATGGTATTCATTGCGCGGCTCGCGAGCCAAATGCGCTATATATATTTGGCTCGCGAGCCGCCCAATGAGTACCACTGTTATATGGTATCAAAACGGCCACTGAAACCTCTCACCACCTACAAAACCATATTAAAGTCTTCAAATATATAATTAGTCGACCCTAAAAATGCGTGTCCAGAATTGATTTAGAAATTAAATATAAAAAAGATAATTTATGTTTTAGT
The DNA here is from genome assembly GCA_023014485.1 of Bathynomus jamesi. Taxonomy (NCBI): domain Eukaryota; kingdom Metazoa; phylum Arthropoda; class Malacostraca; order Isopoda; family Cirolanidae; genus Bathynomus; species Bathynomus jamesi. The sequence goes on from JAJOZX010010601.1 coordinate 97,488, forward strand.
CATTTCTCAGTATCGTATTTAAAGTGGCACTGATGTCGATGAAATATTTAAGGCACTGTTCAGTGTACAAGCAATAACTAGGAAACTAGACCAACAACAGAAATTTAATATAGATGAAATTGGTTGTATCGATGTGCGTAGTCAATATAATCACGCACACTGTACTGACAAATGGACGTAAACACAACGAATCGATTTTTCACTATTTATGTCACCGTGAAATTCATTATAACACGAATCGTTGAGGCAACGAATGCATGAATATTCGATGATGAATATAAACATGAGAATAAACAAAAATTAGAGAGAGAATTTATTTTTTTAAATAGTTTTTAATTATTTTAATATATTTTAATTCATATCCTTTATTTATTTGGTTGATAAAAATAAAATATGATTCAATGTAAAAGTATATATATATATATATATATATATATATATATATATATATATATTATTCTGTCTTTTCCATGCACTTGACACACACACATACAATCAGTGGTGTAGTCCGGGGGTAAGGCAAGGTAACGACGTTACCCCACTGGTTTTATTTTACTTTAAGCGTTACCCTACTGCGTTACCCCACTGAAGAAATTACGACTACACCACTGCACACAATATGTATACAAGTGTGTGTGTGTGTGTGTGTGTGTGTTAATCGCATGAAGAAGCACAGCTTGGAATGGAGAATGTTAAAGAGGAGGAGACAATAATTTGGATGAAAGAACAATTGTAACAAATTCACCAACAGAACACCAAGAAACGACAGAGAACGTCGATGATGGTGAAAATGGAATACTAAGAACACATTATAGGGAGGATATGCGCAGGGGAACATCGAGAAATTTTGCAAATAAGAGATTACGACATCACATATAAAGTAATGATGCGGTTGTTTAACTTTCTTCGCAACATCTACGGTCATATGACGGAAGGAGACGTATATATATATACAGGGTGGGCCGTAAGTTTCCATACATAGGAAAAATAAACATTTTTTTATGGACAACCATTTTTATTTATATAATATGCTCTACATGGTTGCCATTGTTTTGAAAACACATTTCAATACGTGTTCCCCACTGTTGATGAACACGCATTAGCACAGTTGACGTTATGCTTGTAATGGCGTTGGTGATACGTTCCTTTAGATGATTTATGTCTCGTATCTTTTCCTGATACACCATGGCCTTCAAGTGCCCCCAAAGATAGAAATCAAGGGGGGTGAGATCTGGGGATCTGGGAGGCCACTCCACAGGACCACGCCGACCAATCCAAGCATCCGGAAACTGCTGATCCAAATACCGACGCACGTGAAGACCATAATGAGGTGGAGCTTCATCTTGCTGGAAGTAAACTGGGAAGTTACCTTCCTCGTTTAGCAGGGATGGGAAAATCTCTTCTTGCAACATGTTAAGATACCTTTCGGCATTAAGATTTCCACTGACAAAAATTGGTCCAATAATTCTGTCACCCGATATCCCGGCCCACACCATCACTTTACCGGCACCTTGCATCTTCGTCGGACTCAGCCAGTTAGGGTTAGCATTACTCCAATAACGTATGTTTTGCCGATTAACCTCTCCATTGACGTAAAAATTTGCTTCATCAGTAAACAAGATCTTACAAACGCATATTCTTAGGGTATCTGAAACATAAAAACAAACGTTTAAATTTTCCTATGTATGGAAACTTACGGCCCACCCTGTATATATATATATATATATATATATATATATATATATACAGGGTGTTTCAGGAGGAAAGGTCAATACTTCGGGAGGTGATAGTATCGGTCATTGTGAGAAAAAAGTTCTATGAACATGAGTCTAATTCTGAATGGTTACGGAGATAGAGCGGTTTGAATCAGATGCGCGCGCAGCTCTTCCTCCCCCTTCCCTCCCCTATAACTTTGAACCATGTAAGCTGTAATGTAAGCATGTAACATAAGCCAATCGACAGCTGACTGTTGTGAGTGACATTGTTTGGTGTTTGAAGCAGTGTTAAGACTGCCACACACCTTTACACATGCCGAATATGCAGATATGGTGTATGTCTACGGTTTTTGTGATGGAAGTGCAACAGCTGTTGTTGCAGAATACCGTCGACGGTTTCCAAACTGCAGAATTCGGGATTGAAGAGTGTTTACCAGGGTTTTCAACACATTGCATGAGATTGGTACACTTCCCAGCGCTCATGTTTCATCTGAACTGAAGGTCAACAAGATGTGGATGAAGTGGAAAACATTCTTCAGTTGGTAGAGCGTAATCCTACTACTAGCTCACGAAGAATTTCTACACGTCTCGGTGTACCACACACAAGAGTATGGCGAACATTACGTGAGGAAGGCTTGCATCCATATCATGTACAGCGTGTACAACACCTTCAACCAGGAGATGCTGCCATGAGACTGGAATTTTGTCACTGGGTAAATGCTAATCGCCGATTGCTTCGATTAATACTGTTCACCGATGAAGCTACTTTCACCCGTGACGGTATCAACAACACTCGTAACTCTCATCGGTGGTCAGACGAAAATCCAAATGCCACTATGGAAACAAATTTTCAACATCGCTTCTCTGCCAATGTGTGGTGCGGTATCATCGATGATCAGCTGATTGGCCCTGTTACTTTAGAGAATCGTCTTACAGGACAAAGTTACCTAGAATTTCCGCAAAATGAATTGCCAGGACTATTGGAGGATGTTCCTTTGGCTACACACGCTGGTATGTACTTTCAGCATGACGGAGCTCCTCCACATTCTACCCGTCTGGTGATGCAATACCTAAATCAAACTTTCCCTGGTCAGTGGATCAGCCGCGGTGGTCTCATTCAATGGCCACCAAGGTTTCCAGACCTCTCTCCGTTAGATTATTGTTTGTGGGGTGGATGAAAAGTCAAGTTTACAAAAGAAAGGTGGATACACGAGACGAATTGCTCGCGCGCATTTTGGATGCTGCTCCCCGCATAAAGGAACGTCAAGATCAACTCAGACGAACAACACGCGATCTTCGCACACGAGTTGCAAAGTGCATTGAGGTTGACGGTAGGATTTTCGAAAACGTATTGTAGGCCGCTAAACTGTAACAAATTTGTCATTTCTGTATCTGATACCATTCAAAATGCCAATGTTTAAACATTAAATGTTAGACACAGTAATTGGTTTCTCTTTCTTGATTACCATTGACAATGCTTTTGTATTTGTAGATTCAAACAGCTCTATCTCCGTAACCATTCAGAATTAGACACATGTTCATATGAACTTTTTTACTTTTTTTTTCTCACAATGACCGATACTATCACCTCCCAAAGTATTGACCTTTCCTCCTGAAACACCCTGTGTGTATATATATATATATATATATATATATTATATATATATATATATATATATATATATGACGCGTTCGGTGGAGAAGGGGCGAACGCCACAAAATTCGAAAAATGAGTTTTTTGTCGTATAATTATCCTTTAAAACCTTTGCTTTACCTATGCAAAAAATTAGATGTTAGTCTGCACTCTTTCACGGTAAAATTTAGGTTTTAATGTATCTCAGAGAAATTCACTCCGCATCATTGCTTCACATTGAACATATCTATCTACTTTCTGGTCACTCGACAATGCCCTGTGATGCTCAATTTGGCCAAATTGAACAAAATATAAAAAATAATTACAGCAATATTATTTACACCAAAAAAGATTATGTTACGGCCGTTTCGCAGCGCTTCCTAGTTGTAGAAATGAAACAGGCTGATTTTCTCGATTTTGACGTCCTAAAAACGTGCATTGTCATTAGAAAATCAACAACTACTAAATTTACAGATGCAAGAAAGTTAATATTTGACTTTCAACACAAAGAAGGCTACGTAATATCTACTGCATACCGCACAACCCCAGATAATAGCCATCCCGTCAGACTGCAGAAAAAGAAAAAATTCTACAGTGTCAGTTTATTCAATCTAGCCCAGCAGACACTGCAACTAAAGTATTCCCAATTGCTGCCAATAACTAAGGAAAAATAAAAGATCTCAAGAATTATCAGACCTAATGCCTGCAACTGCAGTGAACTATTATACAAGATTGTTAAAGGAACTGGAAGAAACCGAAACAGTTGAAGCAGGTAATACAACATTCGACGAAGAGGACCAAATAATGGATTACACCAGTTAACATCAGAAGCTATTAATAAATAATATCGTAAAATTTCTTGGCGTTTTATTATATCGACATATTACACAACAATATTTTACTCAAATATGTGTTCAAATTCATACAACATTTCAATAAACCGGAAAAATACAAAGGTTTAAAGTTTACAAACTTTAACTGCATTTTGTGGCATAATTCGAAAATGTTGCGTTCGCCCCTTCTCCACCGAACGCGTCATATATATTAGTGTGTAATGTGTTAAAAACCAACTAAGTTTTTATTGCGTGCATTAGAAGTTATTTACAGTTTAAAGTTGTACAACGACTTTGTAACTACGAACTACTCTGTGTGTGTGTGTGTGTGTGTGTGTGTACAGGGTGATTCACAAATGCGCTTCATAAATCGCAGGGTGGATTCTTGAGATAAAAGTAAGGATCAAATGTAGAATTTGGACCCCAGCCTTCTTTAGTTAGCTTTATAAGGCTAACTAACGAAAATATCATGACCTAACCTAACCAATCGTCAAGGGCGTACAGTTAACCTAACGACTGGTTAGGTTAGGTCGTGATATTTTCGTTAGTTAGCCTTATAAAGCTAACTAAAGAAGGCTGGGGTCCGAATTCTACATTTGATCCTTGGATCTTTACGTTAATTATACTGCGTGTTTGCAGTTAAAATGTATATAATGTACGGCATGCGGAGGTGCCCCCTTGGGGCATTGGTTTCTGCGCGTATGTAGGAGAATTACGGCATTTGTTCGAGTGAGGCCCATGGTGTAATGGTTATCATATCTGACCGGCAATCGGAAGATCCCGGGTTCGATTATCGGGTGGTTACCTCATTTTTTCATTTGGTTCGTTCTTCCTCCTCCTCATCTTGCGCGGAATATTCTCCTATACAAGCGTCGTTCTTTACGTTAATTATACTGCGTGTTTGCAGTTAAAATGATTATATATATATATATATATATATATAATATATATATATATATATATATATATATTATACAGGGCGTCCCAAAAAAATGTATACACACTTTAAATACTTATAAAGGCAGTGTTTATTAAAATACATTTCATTTTCAAAATGTAATAGAATCTACAGACATTATTTAATTGTTTTGTCAACGCCTGTTTTCAAACTGACGTCCGTTCTGGTCCAGGCACTGCTGATAACGCGAAGCAATGGAATCGCAAACATCACGAAACATTTCGTTTGGTATTTGTGTGCATTCTCGTTCAATGGCTGCTCTCAATTCAGCGACTGTTGCAGGTTTTATAGCGTAGACTTTGTCTTTTAAGTATCCCCATAAAAAAAGTCTAGTGGTGTGAGGTCTGGTGAACGCGGAGGGTATTCTACGAAACCCCTTCGTCCAATCCACATCCACAGCGTGCCAAGTACCACTCGCAATACTCCACTCTTCGGTCCGGATCATCATCATCTTCATTAATAGCATGGACTAATCTTGGAATGTAACTTTTTCATTGACAGCGCTTCAAAATGCGTTGGACAGACGATTCTGAAATTCCTACCTCACGACTCGCTTGCCGCACAGATTTTCTTGGACTTTGGTGATACGTTTCCAGTACTCTTTCTTGCTTTGTGGGGCTTGTCGATGTCCGTGGTCTTCCGGAACGCTTCTTGTGGACATTCTGAACAGTTCCATCGGCTTCAAACTTATCTCTAATTCGAGTGATGGTAAGTCGCGTTGGTGGATCTGTTTGAAACTCCCTCCTAAACTGTCTTTGCACTTCAACTGCGTTTTCACACTTCCAGTAGCATTTTAGAATGAATTTCCTTTGTTCAAAGCTTAGTCTGACTGCCATTATTAATTCTAATGGGTTTAACTTGGAAAGAAAGGAACATCAATTGAGCTATCAGCTGTTAAAGTGTGTATACATTTTTTTGAGACGCCCTGTATATATATTATATATATATATATATATATAATTTAGTGATGTAGGTCGCATCCGCATAACATCCGCACATTTTCTCGCATCCGCGTCCGCATCCGCACTTTGGACTGCGGATGTCGTGCGGATGTGGACCGTTGAGATAAAACGTCATTAATAAGCGGAAATTATCAAATTCTACTATATTAATAGAACTAGTTCGTGCGCAAAAGTGATGCAAGCGACAAGATGAGAGGCTGTTCTTGTATGAAGTTACTCTCTTGCAACCTACTTAGATCCACGTTACAAAGCTAAGTTATTTTCACCTAGTACATTAGAACGAGTTAAATCATCACTTGGCAAAGCAGTTGAAGAGCTTCAATCTCTTGAATCTGTCGCTTCGCCACCCACCAAAAGAATAAAAGTTTCAGTGACAGAACCAACACCTTCAACAAGCAAATCTATCACAGAATCTGTCTCTCAGTTTCTTGAGTCAAGCAGCAATGACGAGACCTACGCGATGTCAAAAGATGTAGTAAAAATGATCGAGAGCTATCACCAAGAAAAACGCCTGGCTGCATGTGACAATCCTAGTAGTTGGTGGAAAAATACGCAGAATATCTATCCATACTTGAGTAAACTTGCAAGGAAACATTTAGCCTGTCCTCCAACAAACGTACCAAGCGAGAGATTATTTAGCAGTGCTGGATAATATATGATGAAAAGAGAAACAGACTGGCAGCAGAAAAGGCAGAAAAATTAATGTTCCTTAAGCATAACCTTCCTATAATTAAGTTTGAACATTAAACAATGAACATCTTAGTTTACTTTATTTTAATTACTCATTTATAAATATGCCTAATAAAACTTTAAACTTAATATAAATAGTTATCAAGCTAATTAAAGATCTCTTTCTATAAGGGTGGAGGTTGGGGAAAGAGGTCGGTGGGGTGCATTTGAGTTGGGTTCACGTCCCGCATCCTGGTAACACAATTATGGTTTCTAATTGTGGCTGAAACTCGACAAAATATAACGAATTTATTTGCAGACGAATTCACTAATTGATTTCTATATTAGTTAGATGCTTGATATTATTTTATATGTTCAGAGAAAAGTACAGCAATTATTGTACAATTAATCAATTATACTACATTATAGCTACAGCTCTCTCTATATAATAACTTATTATATACGTTAAACACAACAAATCTCGAATATATCCTAAAAAATAACGAAAATGTAGACATCCGCATCCGCATCCGCGGATGTTGAAATCAAACATCCTCATCCGCATCCGCGGATGTGAAAAAATGACATCCGCTACATCACTAAATTATATATATATATATATATATATATATATATCAGCCATGATGTACAAAGAAAACGGAGGAGTGGTGACTCTGCTTTGGGGAAATGAGTCAATAGTCACTGAGCAAGAACAAGGTCTTGCACTGAGCGACTGAGCAGCTGCTCGTTGACTCAGTCAGATTTCCGCGCAGGCTGAAAATGCTGGGAGCCCAACACTGTATATATACCTACACTGTGGTTTTATCTTATGACGAAAAAGATGACGTTGTTGGAGTTGGAATCTGTCACCTACAGAAACATAATATTAACATATTACAGTACAACGTAGATTGCCTCACAAACAAAATCATGTAGCTTAGAGAATTCGTACACAAACAAAACATTCACATAGCACTTATACAAGAAACAAAACTAAAACGCACACACAGAACACCCACCATACCTGACTTCACGGCGATCCGTCAAGATCGTACTGGGGGTCACGGGGGTGGACTCATCACTTATATACGTAAAAGCATTAGCTACACTGATGCCACCCAAAACATTACAAACACAATCCAAGCAGATAACACGGTAGAAATACAGGCAGTTAACATTAAAACACGCGCAAAACACAACACCACACTCATCAATATTTACATCCCACCAGATAGTTCACCTCAGGTGCTAGCCAATTACAATCCACAATTACACAATCTGGCCTCTCACTAATGTCATCTTAGGAGGAGACTTTAACGCTAAAGACACTAGTTGGTACCTGCACAACCAAAGCAACACCAGAGGCGCCAACATAGCCACACAACTAAACAGCCTCTTCATTCTTAACAATACAGAAGAACATACACACATACCACATCAAGCAGGATACTCAAACTCCTCCCCAGACATAACGTTCTATTCCCCCTCAGTAAATGCAAAAAACTTAACTTTTCTACGTCAAGGTCAAAATATGATAAAAACCCACTCTAATAGACAGAGTTTATTTCCACAACAGTTTCGATGCCCACTGGCGCAAAAAAGGAGAGTGCAAGAATGTTGCAGAGATAATGATAAATGTTGCAAAGGGAGTATGCAATGAATGGGGAGGGGCTATGCAACAACTCAATGGCAAAGGGGGTAGGGTTATGCAACAACTCAATGTTGCCAAGGGGGAGAAGGGAGGATGATCTCCCCCCAAAGGGGTGTCCTTAACCTAAGAGAGGAAGAGAAAGGAGACGGAGGAGGTCTTTGGGGGAGTGAGATGTTCTCACCCCCCCCCCCCATTTTAATTATGTTGAGATGTATCTTATTAGGGAGAGTTAGCAGATATCACCACTTATTTTAATTCATACGATTTGCCAAATAATGTTTTTATTTATTAAAAGCAAGAACGACTTTCTTCTTAAAGTTGTTCAGAAAGAGAACTAATTATTTAAACGAAACCCAATATTAACAATAAACGAAGAGGATGCCAGTGGGCATCGAAACTGTTGTGGAAATAAACTCTGTCTATTAGAGTGGGTTTTTATTATCCCCCTCAGTATCAACAGAGAGAAGGTTTGAGAGATACATCCTAATCTACACCTGGAAAATTCTAGAAGGGCTTTTAGTTGCCCCCAATACTGAACCAATTGTGCCCACCTTAACAAGAACTGGCAGAATGTGTAAAAAATATCACCTCCCACCAAACAGTCTGAGAAGGATTCAAACCCTTCAATATAAGTATCTCTAGGCAGGGTTCTCGCCTGTTTAACTCCTTGCCTCAGTACCTTAGAGATATAAGTGCAGTCCCAGTAGATACTTTTAAAAAACACTTGGACATGTTTTTAGCCAACATACCCGACCAACCCACAGTGTCAGGGTATTCCTCTGCCAGACCAGCCCCCACAAATTCAATAGGGGACCAAATCGTATGGCAGGAGCAAGAGAAAAGAAGGGTGGCGACCCCGTCGTGGCCCCGCCTCAGGAGGCGCTGAGTGGACTTCGTGGGAGCAGCGCACCCTTGAGGCAGAAGCGCTTTAAGGTAAATTTAAGGTAACACATACACACTGGAGAACAGAAAAACAACTGTCATCAGACCACCTGCCCATCATCATTACAACACGTTCTACACTCTGCTCCAACAGCCTTAGGCACACTTACAGAAATTACAAGAAAGCTGATTGGGAACAGTTCAAAATACAGACTGAGGAACAATTCACCACATTAAACAGCACACCCATCATAAACATCAATACAACACTCAAGACATTTAATTAGATCGTCAATAATGCAAACAAATACATACCCAAGGGCAACATTAGGAAATACAACCCAAATTACACTAGAGAAATAGCCCACCTCATAGGGCAAAGTAACAACCTCAAACATAACACACAAACACCACACACAGAAGCCATAAAACAGCAGATACAACAGCTCAACACAGAAATAAACAACAAACTTAAAGAAAAACAAACGGAAACATTTAGGGAATTCATAACAACACTAAACCTCCACATATACATCCAGGCTATACAAAACTATAAACAGCATTACCCACTCCAGCAGCGGCATTCACACCTCACACGCGGCTATCTGTCGCAGCCAAAATAATATCGCAACATATACACAACAAGCTAACATTCTAGTTAATCACTACGTAAAGATAAGTCACTTAAACATAGGCTGACCATATTTCCTTGAGACAAAAACGGGACATTGGGATGGCAAAAAAGGGACGGGGGTTATGTAATATTCTGTATTCATGAAAAAGTAAGTACATAAACCGGGAGAAAATTGACATTTTTATTAAAACGACGGGACGGCCAGGAAATATAAAACAAACGGTACTGTCCCGTTCAAAACGGTACGTATGGTCAGCCTACGTTAAACAGGAGACAACAACCAGAAACACGCAGACAGACAAACAGCCAGACACAAGGAAACCTACAGATTCGACACGACCATTACACCCTTCAATACAGACTAGACCACCAAGATCATCAAAAACATTAAGAATTCAAAGGCTACTGGACCAGACAACATATCTAACATACACCTTAAACACTTGGGCCCACAGGGAATACTAGCTCTCACAAACACCAGCACGTATTCATACCAACACTGTATTATTCCTGACATATGGAAACAAGGTAAAATTATTACACTACTCAAACCAAACAAAAATCCAACAGAACCAGCTTCCTATAGACCCATTACTTTACTATGCACACCTTTCAAAGTAACAAAGACTAATCTTACAAATTACCAACCTACACATACCACTATTACCTACTCAACATGGATTCAGACCTCACCACTCAACCACGACATTACTCGCTAACCTCACGCAGCACATCATGGATGGCATCAACTCTAGACGACCAGCTCAACGTACACTATTAGCAACAATAGACATTAGTAAAGCATTTGATGCTATCCACGCTTCCCTCATAAACAAAATACTCAACACAAACGTGCACAATAACACAAAAGGTGGCTGAGCAACTATCTTTCAGGAAGATACTACATGTCACATTTAATGGCAAGTCATCCAGAGTTGGCCAGTTGAGTGATATAAAAATGAGAATACCGATTAACCCTTGAATTAGAGAGCTGGACAGAAAAAGGATAATAATGTGTCGAAGTCTGGTACTGCATGCTCTTTAAATCTGGCAGTCAGTTTAACAAATTGTACAAAGTGAGATTTAAGTTACTTTCAGTCAGTGGAGTCACCTCCGGACACGCACTCGGCAAGCAGAGTCCGGATTCAAGTACTTTAGTCATTCTTTAGCAAAAGGAAAAAATTGATAAAAATGCAATTGAATCTTTTTCACTTCGAGCGTCCAGTTGATGCACTGCAAGACTGCAGCGGCAGGTTATCACTTGCATTATTGACCTGATAGCATCCTTCTCGAGACTTACCAGGAGTCCCGAGAACTTGCTATTCGTCTTCTATATGAGTGACTTAATTTGTCGGCAGCTACTAAATTGATCCACCTTGTATTTTGTTTTTTTGACTATCCATTCTCTCACCCCTGTGTGACAGGCTTGGTAAGAGATGAGGATTATTGGCTCAGATACTGAGGTTTTGAAAGTTGTCCGAGCTTTTGCAACTCTGTCAGCTCGTTCATTACTGGAAACCACACAGGGGCGGATTTATGGGGGCGAAGGAGATCGGAAACATAAAAAAAGAGACAATACAAAATTAGAGTGAAGCATCCTATAAAAATAATCGCTGTTGCAAAGGAGTGCATATAGTGGCACAATCATAGGCGTATGGGATGGCACTTTACTCGGGGGGGGGGGGGATTTGCCCTGATTTCCGCATAAGCACTATGTGTAGCATAAAATGACACAAAGGTTAGAGTATGAGTAACATATATTAAAGCCTTTTTGATATAAAAAAACATTACAATTTACAAAAATGAGAAAATTTTGCTACAACATTAAATTTGCCTTGAAAATGCTCAATTCTCTAGTCCTGGGGGTGCTGCCGCCCCCAGACCCCCGCCTCATACGCCTATGGCACAATATATTAAAAAATGAGCCATTTAATATATACATTTCTTTAACTGCCCCTAATTATGATGTTTAATAAAATAGTAATGTAAATGTTGTTGCACTAATTTTATGCCTCAATGGAGCTTACTGTCATCTTAAACTTTAAAGAATTGGCTTTTTTTTTTATCAAAATCAGATACCTTCCTGCATTCTTATAGAATTCGTCCACCAGTTGCTTGCCAATGTATATAATCTCAGGTTCTGGAGGGTGACCGACCTCCTCCCCCCCCCCAAAAAAAATTGTGCTCTGGATCCGCTCTGAAACCACATGAGTGTTACTCTATTTTCCCTTTCGGACACTTCAACCCAGAGGCGTACCAATGCTTTTTGCCGCTCGGGCGAAAATGCCAACACCGCCCCCCCCCCTCTCTCGCAACAATTTTCAATTTTAAAAACAATTCCTTTACAAAAATACACTTCTAAACAAAACTTTTATTGGAAGAAAAACTTAAATAAAGCAACTTCAATTTTAACAATACTACATAATGTACCGTACATAATACACTACATAATTTTAACAATGACTATATAATGTATAATGCCTAGTTAAATTTTCGGACTTTCATAACAGAAAATTCATGAATGATTTTTTCTATGTCCATTGTCTCTGCAACTTCGCGTTCAATTGAAATAATCGCCAAATTGCTCAGTCTAGATTGACTTATAGTTGACCTGAGGTAAGTTTTCACAAGTTTCAGTTTCGAGAAACTTCGTTCGCAACTTGCCACGGACATGCATGTAGTTAGACAGATCCGGAGGGCAATTGTTTATGAGGCAAAGATTCCACTAGATCCCATTTAACGATCCACTGAAGTAGTTTTAACATATCCCAGTTCTTTGGATCATCGTCGACGCTTATGCTTTCGAAACTTAGCAAATGTCTGCGCAAACGCTTTATTTCTTTCAGTAGACTTCCTGGATTAATGTCATTGTAGATGGAAGAAAAATTATTGACCTTGGTATTAATTTCTTCATCTTTGGACTGATTCAAAAGGTGCGAAGGAGATAGAAATTCAAAGCGATCATTCATGTTTTTAAGACAAACTGTGCGTTTTCAATTTCTGCTAATAAACGATCCATGATTTCAAAAAGTTCTCTGCGTACATCCTCTTGCACGGTCAATCCAGCATCACGAGCTTGCTCTCCAGGCATTCTTCTCCGTCTCCTGACTCTGCGGTCTATACTGATATCCATTTCATTACAGAACTCTTCGGCGGCATCTGCAGCGTTTGATACTACTGCCTCTCGTTCATTAATTAAAAACACGGATAGAGAGTTCATTTTTAATGCACACTGGTCCAAAGCAAGTCCCTTTCTTTGAAAATATAGCTGAGCATCATTGATTTCTTTCAGCACTGGATCCCAGAAAAATAAGTACACAGTGAATATGTATGACATGATGGAGGTCAACAGAGCTTCAGCATCGCCCTTTGTGTCCAGATTTTCGGAGACCCCTTCACTCAGTTCTTCCAAGGCACTAACAACGTGAGTCAAGTTCTTCTTAAGACTAGAAACAGCATCATACTTAGCACTCCACCGTGTATCAGAGACTCGCTTGACAGTGATTTTGGAATGTTTTGTTAAGACATCCCAACGATGAGTAGAGGAAGAAAAGTAGACGAAAATTCGTTCAATTGTTCCAAAGAAAGTTACAGCATTAGGACTCAGTCCCGCGGCATGAACTCCAGCAAAGTTCAGCGAGTGGTTATTGCAAGGAATGAAAACAGCGTGTTTGCTAACATCAAGAATTCTGCGTTGAACTCCAAGATGAATACCTGCCATCGTAGCAGCATTGTCATACCCTTGACCATAACAATTCTGGATATCCAGCCCATCCTCACGGAGCTTAGTGACAATGAGATCAGTAACTGCCTCAGTAGTCTTCCCCTCTAATTTAATAAAATCAACAAAGGATTCCTTCACCTGTACATTACCATCTTTAATCGACACATAGCGAATTACCTGAGACATCTGATCAATATGCAATATATCTGGTGTACTATCGAAAATTATTGCAAAGTACTTTGCACTAGACATTATCAATTATACATTTTCGAACATTACAGCCGATTAGTGTGATGAACTCATTTGAATGTTAGGTGACAAATACGTAGTGGATATCTTGTCAGTCATTCGTATTTTTGTAAGATGTTCCCTAATTACTGGGTCATATTTGCCCATTAGTTTTATTAACTCCAAAAAGTTTCCAGAATTGCCAGCTAGCCCAGCTTCTTCATTTAAGTTCTCTCGGTGCCCTCGGAATGCAAGATCTTGTTTTGCCAAGAACATGATGCAGTCATAAATTCATCTCAGTATTTCTTTCCATTTAGCAGTAGCATGTTTTATTTGCAACTGATGTGCATTATCTATTCTAGCATTCAACTGAAGGCGCATAGACAACTCTTTCCATTGTTCAAAGCATCGGGTATGATATGGACTGTTTTCATGTTCAGGTACTCTTGGATTCAGTTTCCTCCAGGCAAAAAATCCTTCTTTTCCAAATGCACTGGATATGTTGTTGAAGAGACGACAGCAAAAGCAATGCAAGCTACATTTGAAGGTGAGAAGATTAGCCATGACCTTTCAATTTTTTCTCCATTTTCCAGTTTTGAAATACCAAACTTTTGACATTGACCTATTGTTTGAATCAGCTGGAAAGGGTCCATTCATGTTTTTCAAATGTGATGGTCCACGTTTAATGAGTTCGATTCTCAAATTGTCCGTCATTGGAACGGGCCAGTTGCCAGAATCGTTAAACAGACTCTGTGGGTGATGGGTGGGTGGGTGACTTTGTGATGTAGATGAGGGTTGATCCTGATTATTTGGGGGTTCACTTGAAGTTGCCGCTTGAACATCTATCTCTAAAGATATATCACATTGCGGTTGATCTCCTTGCTTCCCAGAAGGCACTGAAGGTGTGTCTGAGAATCCCATTAACTGATGAAATCGCTTAGCAGCACGCTTGCCTTCCTCCTCTTTTTTTTTGCGAAGATTCTTGTATGCAGCACCACTCAGTCTCTGTCGTTTGCTCATGTTTGCTAATTCAGTAGGGTATCTGCAAAATAAAACAACCATTAATTATTAACATCAAAGCTCAAAGAATGCAAAGCCTAACCTAATAATATAGGGAAAGTCTGAAAAATAGGGCTGCAACCTTTCCGATGTGAAAATTTAACGCAACTATTTGTGGAAATAGTGGCATTGAGGTGGCATATATAGCATTTAATGATGATTTTTCATCAAAACCATGGATATTTTGTACACAAATAACGCGCGACAATGATGAGATATAATTTTTTGGAGGGTTGCATTTTAAAACATAAAAACCCAAAATTTTGCATACTGCGCCCGCCTGACTAATTTGCCGCCCCTCGGGAAGTGCCGCTCGGGGCGGTCGCCCCTCGGGAAGTGCCGCTCGGGGCGGTCGCCCCTCCCTTGATACGGCCAAGCTCTGAAGGGCCAGTTCAACCTACAGCCCAAGTTAAGCTAGACTAAAAACTTACGGCCTTGGGGGTCCTATTAGGTCCTACCTCAGGGTTGCTGACTCGATGTGGGCCTACCTTAGGCCTCAGTTGCATAAAATTAAGATAAAAACAAAAGAGGCACTATTTATGGTCTTCTTTCTAAACCTTGCAACAACAACACAACCTGCACCATTGCACGATGCAACATTCTTGTATCTAAACAACCAAACTGAATTGCAAGAGAGCTCTCTATAAGACCACGCTCTATAAGTGCCGCATTCAACAAACGAGTAGGAAGGAGCGCGCAGTGCTCCCAAAAAATGATGCCACAAGAGTGCCCAAACAATGATGCCACAAGAGTCCAAAAATGCTAGCTCTAAATTAAGTTAATTTTTCACTAACCTTACAATTATGAGATGGATATATATACACCTTAACTTAATATACATAAGCAATGCTGCATCAATCAGCTTAGTCATCATATCGCCTTGGGACAACAATGGCTCTTCCTCTTCTAGATTTTCTAAAAGACCCCCCAGAATTCAAAATTAACGAAGTTATTGATTTTTTAAGTTTTAACCATTTTTTTTTTGTTTCGCGACCTGCCAGTAGGCATAAGACATCTTCGCTCTCAGACAATTTTCTGGAAATGTGTGGACGACCAATCACAATGCACCTTTTTTTAACCAATAGTAGGCTATTAATCACTCAAAAACAACCAATTACAGACACGCCTTAATGAACCAATGACAGCTAATTAGGAATTTTAAAGAACCAATCAAGTTGTTTTCCCAACCGTGACGTCACGGAAACTCCTCAGCCTTTGACACGGCTGAGTTCGTTCTTTCTGTTTGAATTTTTGCCGCGTAAACATGTGCAGTGAGATTTGAGAAAGTTGTGACCTAGACTACGTTGAAGTGTTGCAAATGGATAAATGGTAATCGGGTACTTACGTATTATCGGGACTACTAAACTCATTATGTATTTTTGCTCTCGTCATTTTCGTTTAAACTAATATCACAACTTAACCTAACCAATCATCAAGGGCGTACAGTTGACCTAACTGGGCATTCAATTAACCTGAATGCCCGGTTAGGTCAACTGTACGCCCTTGATGATTGGTTTGGTTGTTGTGATATTTTCGTTAGTTTAAACGAAAATGACGAGCAAAAACACAATTAACAATTTGGTAGTCCCGATAGTACATAAGTACATAAGTACCCCTTATTCTCTTCTCTTAACCCCCTACTCTTTCCTTTCTCTCGGGCTAACCTTAGAGTGGATCTTAGGGTCTTTGTTAGCCTTAGCTTCTGTAGATCTTCAGTTAGGTTAGGTAGGTTCGGTTACGTTAGGTTAACATTAACATACATTTTACGGGTGCGAAATTTAGTTATTATGGGTGTTTTCATGCGCTTTATTGAGAAATGCTACTCATTTGCCCCGTGTTTACTTGAAAATAAAACGGGGGGGGGGGGAAACCGATTTTTTTTTTTCGTACTTTCAATTAAATGCGGGCAAATGAGTGGCATTTCTGAGGAAAGCACATGAGAACACACCCTAATAACTAACTTTCGTACCAAAAGTCGAGGTGGGGCTATTTGCTGCATATTAACCCCAGATTATTTACAATGAGTGTATTTGTCGTTAGGTCTTTACTGAAATTGTTTTTAGTTTTGCAAATAAAGTGAGGTGCCCCTCGCATTTTTACAGATTGCATTTATATGCTCTTCAGAAGACTTGTTTATCAAAGATTTTGGTTGGTTGTATTTCGTTTTACACTCTTCGTCCGCCTGAGGGCACTAACAAAAACTTTGGTACTGAGACGGGCAGTAATCCACCAACTGGGATAAATGAGTTAGAACATAAGAAATTTTTATAGTGGGCACACTAGGGGACCACTTCGGGTAAATTTATAGTATTACACCCGTCTCCCTTTGGAGGTAAAATTTATGTTTTTTTATGGTTTTTGATGTGTTTTGAACGAATCTGACCTTCAAAACCGTCGGAAATGACTCGTTTTTAAATAACCCCCCCCCCCCAGCCGGCAATCTGAGGGGACCCTGGTGGGAAGATTCATTCAAAATACATAAAAAACCATAGGAAAAACAAACTTCACCTTCAAAATTGACCTAACCTTCTGTAATGAGTCTCTACTAATTATTGTTTTCTGTGTAACAAGTCTTTACTAATTATTGTTTTCTGTGTTTCAGATCTATGCTATGTTTATGTTGAATAAAGCCTCAAATTGGCCTTTACTTTATCTTTAGCCCGCTAACAAACGCGGCACCACAATTTATTCAACATTTCAATCAGCCATTCAGTCGGCCTTTCAGATACAGCAAGCAAATATTCATCCAGTAATCTTACTATATCATGGAGAAGGTGATTCGCCCGGATAAATTTATTACTTCTCCGAATTCTCCCCAAGCTGGGAAACTATGGAAATTATGGTCGCGCGGATTCAAATATTTCTTGAGTACTATCGCCGAACACAACCCCAATAAATTGGAGGTTCTATTCATACATATCGGCCCCGATGTCGCTGATATCATTCAAGACTGCTCTACTTATGAGATGCCATGGCAGCCTTAGAGGCCACCTACGTCAAGAAGCCAAACGAGGTATGCGCTCGCCACCTGTTGTCCACCCGTCACCAAAAGCCCGAGGAAACCCT
This sequence comes from Bathynomus jamesi, assembly GCA_023014485.1. Classification (NCBI taxonomy): domain Eukaryota; kingdom Metazoa; phylum Arthropoda; class Malacostraca; order Isopoda; family Cirolanidae; genus Bathynomus; species Bathynomus jamesi. The sequence goes on from JAJOZX010010601.1 coordinate 115,502, forward strand.
CGATGAGTACTTGCAAATTCTTCAACAACTAGCCAATGACTGCAACTTCAAATCGGTTTCCGCCGACGAAAACAGGAGTTCATCTGTGAGAGACGCTTTCATCCGAGGAATTAGAGATAGCGCCATCCGCACCCGCTTACTCGAAAATGACACACTCTCACTGGAAAAGGCTATCGTCCAGGCTCGAACATTAGATCAGGCCCAGAAAAACTCAGAATCGTACCTCACTCATTACGGTGCTGTTGCAGCCACTGGCTCTCGCCACGAACCGTCGCCGACTACTGACTCTGCCCGGCCTGCCTGCGTCCAAGGAGACGATCTCCCAAACTCTTCAGCCGCTACGAATTTCGACAACAAAGCCGCTCTGTGCTTCTTCTGCGGGTCTCGACGCCACCCACGAAGCAGGTGTCCGGCAAAGGATTCTATCTGTGCGAAATGTGAAAAGACCGGCCACTGGGCCAAAGTCTGCCGCTCAAGTACTTCCTCGGCACGTCAAAAACAGGATAAAACCACAGCGTCTCATTCAGCCGCAGCATTAGCGACCATTAGTACCACTCTATCGTGTAGCTCCTCCATGCCTACCAACTCAACAGTCGATATCCTCGTCAACGGCCGTTCGTGTCTCGCCTTGTTGGATACTGGCAGCTCGGACAACTTCATTCGTGAGGATCTAGCCAAACACTTAGAGCTGCCCATTCTTCCGCACTCGGGCGTCGTATCAATGGCTTCGCCTAATCTATCCGCAGCCATCTCAGGTCGATGTACAGTGAAGGTTACGATGGGAGACCGCGACTACGAAAAGCTCGAACTATCCGTCTTGTCGGATCTGTGCGCTGACATAATACTCGGTACCCCATTCTTAATCAGACACAAGGAATTGAACATCAATTTCGGAGGTCCGGAGCCAGCACTCCATATATGCGGCCTTACTCGATCAAGAATTTCAGCCCCACCACTATTCGGCAACTTAACTGCCGATTGTCGTCCCATCGCCACGAAGTCCAGACGATTTTGCTCTGAGGACAAAATTTTCATTGGGAAAGAAATCGAAAAGCTACTCAGGGATGAGATAATTGAACCCAGTAACTCACCCTGGCGTGCTCAAGTAGTCATCACATCTACCGAAACAAAAAAAAAACGCATGGTAATCGATTTCTCTCAAACCGTCAACCGATTTACCATGCTAGATGCATATCCTCTTCCGCGAATCGATGATATAGCCAACAAAGTCTCACAACACAAATACTACAGCGTAATTGATCTGTCAAGCGCATACTACCAGGTAGAAATCGATCCGTCTGAACGACCTTTCACAGCATTCGAGGCTGACGGAAATCTATACCAATTCAGAAGGATCCCTATGGGAGTAACTAACGGAGCCGCGGCCTTCCAGCGCGTCATGAACGAATTCATATCCTCGAACAACTTATCATCAACATACGCCTACCTCGACGATCTCACCATCTGCGGAACCACTTGGGAAGAGCACGATGAGAACCTTCGACATTTCTGGGAAGCCGCTAAACGAGTAAATCTGAGTCTAAACAAGGAAAAATGCAAGCTTTCGATGACATCAGTGCACCTGCTCGGATATTCTATCTCTCATGGCGTATTGCGGCCCGATCCCGAACGCCTCCGGCCACTACAAGAACTTCAAACTCCTCGCAACAAGTCGTCTCTACAACGCGTAATCGGACTATTCGCATACTATGCTAAATGGATTCAGAACTATTCCCTCAAGATCAAACCTCTGCTCAACGTTTCATCATTCCCATTAACTCGCGAGGAAGTATCAACGATCCAAACACTCAAAGATGATATCTCGAAAGCTGTCGTCGGTTCAATCGATGAAGAACTGCCGTTCACTGTGGAGACGGACGCTTCCTCTTCAGCAATCGGAGCCACCCTCACCCAGAACGGCCGCCCGGTGGCGTTCTTTTCTCGCGCTCTGAATAACACAGAACGTCGCCATCACATCGTTGAAAAGGAGGCATACGCTGTAATCGAATCCATTCGCAAGTGGAAGCACTTCTTAGCTTATCGACACTTTACTGTCGTCACCGACCAGCGGAGCGTATCTTTCATGTTCGATGGAAAAGCTACTGGTCGTATTAAGAACGATAAGATTCTCCGTTGGCGTGTAGAACTAGCCGGCTACTCATTCACAATAAAATACAGACCGGGCCCCGAGAACCGAGCCGCAGACGCATTGTCGCGATCCTTTTGCGCTGCTACTCCAAGAATATCCCTCGCCCAGCTGCATGTTAATCTGATACACCCAGGAGTCCGCCGAATGACTCATTTTGTGAGAGCTAGGAACCTACCATTCTCAGTGGATGACATCAAACGAGTTACGTCGGAATGCCAAACATGCGCTAAATGTAAGCCACAGTACTATAAACCAGAAGTTAGTCACTTAATACGGGCCATGTCCCCGTTTGACCGACTTAACATCGACTTTAAAGGCCCGCTTCCGAGCGCAACTTCGCGACCTTACATCCTAACAGTAATCGACGAGTATTCACGCTTTCCTTTTGCCTTCCCGTGCCGTGATACGAACACGTCAACCGTTATCGCCCGTCTCACCGAGTTATTTTCTACCTTCGGAACTCCCTCTTACATCCACACAGATCGAGGGACATCGTTTATGTCTTCGGAACTAAAACTGTTCCTAACTAAACATGGTATCGCGACTAGTCGCACAACGCCGTATCACCCCCAAGGAAACGGGCAATGCGAACGTTACAATGGAATCATCATGAACACCATCAAACTAGCCATAGAAGATCGCGGGTTGCCGATGTCGCAATGGGAGTCCGTCCTACCAGACGCGCTGCACTCGATTAGATCGCTGCTGTGTACGGCCACGAACGAAACTCCTCACGAGCGTCTATTCACGCACCCGCGGCGTACTTCTACCGGTTCTGCACTACCGACGTGGCTGTCTTCTCCGGGAACTGTACTCCTTCGCCAATTCATTCGCCGATCCAAGAACGACCCCCTCGTCGAGGAAGTTGAGTTAATTGAGGCAAACCCCAACTACGCGTTTATACGGCATCCGAATGGGAGAGAAGATACCGTATCCATCAGGGACCTGGCACCGGCGGGACGTAGCAATACGGATGACACGAATCACTATGAACCCCCGTACCCAGTCCGCCAATCAATTCCACCCCGCTAACGGACGACTCAGAACCCGCTGAGATCCGCCGACACACGGTCCCAACAGCTCCCGTCGAAGCGACTCCAGTCGAAGTCGAGAGAGGCCCACCTGTGTCAGTAACCTCCGAGACGAGTCCCCCTCTGAGAAGAAGCACTCGAATCAGATACCCAGCTCAACGCCTAAACTTGTAGACTCTTCTTTCTTCCAAAATATCTTGAACTTGTCGTTTTGTTTCTTACCGTGCAATGTATCACGTATTATAAAAGAAGAGAGGAATGTAATGAGTCTTTACTAATTATTGTTTTCTGTGTAACAAGTCTTTACTAATTATTGTTTTCTGTGTACAAGTCTTTACTAATTATGTGTGTAACAGTCTTTACTAATTATTGTTTTCTGTGTAACAAGTCTTTACTAATTATTGTTTTCTGTGTTTCAGATCTATGCTATGTTTATGTTGAATAAAGCCTCAAATTGGCCTTTACTTTATCTTTAGCCCGCTAACAAACGCGGCACCACACCTTCCTAACCTAACCTATCTACAACAACAGTTTCTGGTCTTGACGATATGCACACTCCGTTTTACAATGCGGAGACTTCACTACTGTCGGTAGAACACCGTGAGCACGCAGAAACTCAACACTTTTTTCTAAATTTTCGTAGAAAGCGACAATACAGCTGTAATAATCGAACGAGCACGTGTCACACGAAGCCATTCCGGTAGCAAAGTAATTCGAAATGGATGGAGCGTACTGATTGGGCAGACATGGAACGGTCAGCCGCGCACGCACACCAAACGAACGTACGAACACACAATAGATACACACCAAAAAAAAATTTATACTGTATTTCGAAAACGAAGCATTTGCGATGGAAACGCTATAGAAGAAAAGTGTCTTAGAATTAAAAAATCTACTTAATGAATATATAATAATTGCTGGACGTTAGACGGGTGTAATACTATAATAATACCCGACTTCGGTCCATCGAGGTGGCTCCACTATGTAAAAACTGCCTGTACATTTGCAACAACCAATTTTTACAAAACTAATTCATTATCAATTTAAAACTAATTAATTATCAATTTAAGACTAAAGATAGAATCTCTGGATCCAGAGGATTAAAGTCATAATAGGCCGGCACGTCTTTTTCTGAACAGGACGTCCTATCCGCGGATAATGTTATAATGTTTCAGACCAACAAAGACCCTAGGATAGGACGCAAAAAGTATATTTGCTGTGGTTATATGGCTAAATTATTGGCAGAAATAGATTCAGCATACACGATTTAACTTAAATTCATATTTTAGTAAAGGATATCTATTGCAGATAAATTAGAATTTGTCCTGTTTGTATGTATGTGGGCCAGAGTAACCATTATTACATTATCATTTGTATAATTTAGGTCTCGGGGGTACGGAGGCGGAGCCCCGTAAAGATCACGCATCACAAATTGATAGCCTTACCGATGCGTGGTAAATAATTATACGCCTCATTGCATCCATCAGTAAAATTGTAGGTCCCCTCCGCCACCACGGAGGAAATAGACAATTACGAACACAGCTAGGTAGACCAGCCATGAGTGGATCCTAGGGTCTTTGTTGGTCTGAAACATTATAACATTATATTTCAACATTCGAATCATTCCCTTGCTTGAGAAAAACTTGCATACTCGCATGAAGTTATCACACAATGAATCTAGATACACCACTCACACGATGGACAAACAACAACTGTGAATCGCTTAACCAAGTCTTCAAACAAGCCATTGTTTTGTCCATGTTATACTAGGCAAAGGAAAAAATTAAGATTCTCTCTTGCAATATGGTGTCAGGGACTTGACTTTATCAGTCCTATTAGGTGGGGATAGTTTTTCTCCCCCATTGATACACTTCACTTAGACAGGGCTGCCAATGAGATTTTGAGGAAATCCCCAAATCAGACTTCAAAAAACCCCAGAATCAAAGAAAAAACCCAGATTACAAAATGTTATAAAAATTGAAAAAAAAAACAATTATGAATAGTAAAATGATTTATTTACTTACCCTTATTAATTGGAATAATTACAAGTCGTCCTCTTCATTAATTTCTCCTGAAAGAGTACGCAATTCATTATTCTCTTTCTGTGATTTCATTCTGTTTAGATATCTTTTACTGACTGCACCCTCTTCCAAATCTCTGATTAATTCTTTGTCCGGTTCCCACATTGTGCATGCCATATTATTTCTAGTAATAGATTGTTTGGCTAGTAACCTATCTCTTACAGTCTCAGATTTCAATGAATTTGTGTTTCTGGTTTTGATACAATTCATTTGGGAAAATACCCGTTCAACACATGCAGACGAATGCGGCAAAATGGTTAGATTTGTCATGAAATCAGACAACATTGAATATTTTGATTTATCAAGACCATCCATGATAATTTTTATCTTGCTGAAGCCAGTCTTTGAGTTCTGGGTCTTTCAGCAATTCTTTTTTAAATGATTGTACATACCACTTCCTTTTTAGCTGGTGATTGCATTTCAATGCTTTCATCACTCATTTTGAGGTGAAAAATCACACAGAAAATATGTCACAAATCACTACCAACACGTGTTTCTCTTATATGTGAGCCGTTTATTATAACACTGACTTGGTAACATAAGTATTACTAAAATACTATCATTCAATGCATACCACACTGCACCGCGCAACAGTTGTGACTGAACTGAAAGCGACCGCAGCCGCTGCAGCGCATGCGCGGTAGCGAGTTTGCGACGCATTATAGATATATCGTACATGTTTCAAACATGTTTGAAACGTAAGCTTTTAATAACTTTTTTAGGCAATAATTTAAATTCTAAAAGATATATTATTAATATGGAAATATGCCGTTTTAAATATTTAAATGAGCTCTTTTAAGTTGTTTACACATTTAAAGATGTAAAAACCCAGATTTTGAACCATTTTCAAAAAAAACCCCAGAAACCCAGATAGAGGGTGAAAACCCCAGATCTTGGGGGAAAAACCCAGCATTGGCAGCCCTGCGAAGTTCACTATGGACCAAGTATTCAAGTTTGTAGTGGCATCTGGGCGGTTGAAAGAGTTTTAAATCTTGCATTGTATACCGATTTTCATTCCCACAGGTTTATTAATCAGTTACCTCCTAGTTACTCCATCTGGCTGTTACTGTTGACTTAGTACTTGGTTCCATTTTTCAGTTCATGTTTCATAGAACTAACAGGCCTCATGTTCATCCCTTTCTGAGTGTTCTGGAATTGGCCCCAGAACTGAAGAGGGTAATGGTGTGCAGCTGCCAAATGACATCAACATACGAACAGGACGAATTCTAATTTATTTGCAATAGATATCCTTTACTAAAATAGGAATGTAAGTTAAATCGTGTATGCTGAATCTATTTCTGCCAATAATTTAGCCATATAACCACAGCAAATATACTTTTTGCATCCTATCCGTTAACTCGCGGATAGGATGTCCTGTTCAGAAAAGAGACGCACCCACAATAGGCTACTATCCACAAATATGTTACACTATATCTATTTATAACACATGCAAATATATCAGATCCAAACAGGCGCGGATCCAAGGGGGGGGGGTCGAGGGGGTCCGGACCCCCCCCTGCTCACGGTGACCAACGATTTTTCGATTATGAGGTTTCAGACAAAGTGGTTCGAATGTTCATATAGAAACATCCGCGGCGTTTGTTTGCTCCTATATATGAAAAATAAGACCTGAAGACTTAAAATGGCTTAAGGTACATGTATCCCAGTTGCCACAAAATTAATTTCCTTAAAAAGAATAAAGAAAAAAACGTTTATGTCCGATCCTGAGACATTTCAGACCTGGCCTGGGTGTGTGAACAAGTAGGATTTTGATAACGGGAATATACTTCAAATCCATCTAAAGCTATCTTCAAATATGAAAATTTCCTACCAAGGGGGGGACACACACCCCCTGGCGCTCACTTCGCTCGCGCATCCTCGGCCTTCGGCCAAGGACATATCAGTAACAAGCCCCACCAAGACTGGACCCCCCTCTGTTTAAATTCCTGGATCCGCCCCTGCCAAAGAATCCAGTCAATTTCATTATGGTATCCATCAATACCAGTACCTTGCCATCCAAAAATAAGTCATAGTCCATATCAACTGCGGACCAAGTCACAAACATTTGTATAATTTAGGTCTCCGAGGTATGGGGGCAGAGCCCCTGTAAAGATCACACATCACAAATTGATCGGTATAGGGTTTTATATTTTTTATTTTTGAATTTCCGACGCTAAAATGCTGATCAATATCGATCAATTTGTCATGCATGATCTTTATGGGGGCTCCACCCCTGTGCCCCTGAGACCTAAATTATACAAGTGATAATGTAATAACATATTCATGTTAGGTTAGGTTAGGTTAATTAATACCAAAATACATTTTCCTAGTAATATTTGATGTGTTTTGCTTAGATTTTGACCTCCATTTCCCTTGAAAATGAACCAAACTTCAAAGTACTATAACTTTGTTGGATCTCATTTCCGAGGGAAATGGAGGTCAGATTTGAACAAAACATCAAATACTACTAGAAAAATGTATTTTGGTATATAAAATGACTGAATGTGTCTATATACATAATTACCTAAACTAGTACCATTCATGCAATAAAAATGGGCTTAAACACCATCACCAGATGTCCCTTGCAGACATCAAACTATCCAACCTTCTTTTGAAAGAATCAAGTGTATCTGAAGTCACCATGTCTTTTGTCAGACTGTTCCAAAACTTAATTACTCTGTTTGTAAAGCTATGTTTTCTTAAATTTGTTCTACATCTTGGCTTAAATAATTTCATACTATGACCTCTAGTCTGGTTATTGTGATCTTTAATGAAAAGAGAATCAAAATCTATCTTATCCAACCCTTTTATCATTTTATATACCTCTATCATATCATCCCTTAACCACCACCTTTTTAATGAGAACATGTTTAGATACGCCAGTCTTTCCTTATATGTCAATTGTCTTAGAGATGGGATCATTCTTGTTGCTCATTTCTGTACTTTTTCCAGTTTTTCAATATCTTATATCAAATAGGGACTATTAAATTGAATACAGTATTCGAGGAGGGGTCTCACATATGAAATGTATAGTTGCTTTATAATATTGGGTGATTTGTATTCAATGTATCTCTGCATGAGATTGAGTCTAGCATTTGTTTTATTTCTGATTTCCATACAGTGATTTGAGGGTTTAAGTTCATTAGTCACAGTGACACCAAAGTCTTTCTCTTTATCATCATTTTTAATCCAAATTCCATTCATATTGTATTCAAATTCTGGATTTTTTGACCCAATATGCATAACCTTGCACTCAGTGGTGGTCCTAGCTTACATGATGCTCTGGGCGAACCTCACCTTCAGCGCCCCCCCCCCCCCTGTTCGCCAACACACACACATTCGAATCCCCCCAAAATAAAGGACAGACATAACTCTTTCACAAAATAACTTTTTATTGGACTAATTGTTGGAACTTCAGAACCAAAACAAAGACTCAAATTTCTGAATTTTACAAATCCTTCATCACGTAAATAGAATAACTCACTTAAGAGAATGTAATTATGATACTATGAACAGGAAAAATACAAATAAATTGCACAACTGCCATAAATAAACTAGAGAATCAAATTTCTAAATTGTACAAATGCTCTATCACATAAATAGAATAAGACACTTAAGAGAGGGTAATTATTATGCTACACTTTGAACAAGAAACAAAATAAATTGCACCACAGCACAACTGCCATCTAAAGCCTGACTCTTCTTACCTTCCTTGATGCAAAGTCATTGATCTTTTATTATTTATTTTATTTTATTTTTTATTTTTATTTATTTCTTTATTTATTTATTCTTATTTTTTTTTATTTTTTTTGCAGGCGCTCATGCCGCCCCTCCACAAATGCCGCCCTGTGCGGCTGCCCATATTGCCCATATGAGGAACCGCCACTGCTTGCACTTATCAACATTAAATCTCATCTCCCACTTATCTGCCCAGGCTGTTACTCTGTCTAAGTCTTTTTGTATTGTCATTGCTCCTGCTACTGACTTAACATTATGGCCTAATTTTGTATCATCAGCAAATTTTGAGGTTTTACATGATAGGCCCTTCTCTAGATCATTTATATAGACAACAAAAAGCAGAGGTCCCAGCACAGACCCCTGTGGGACTCCGCTCAATACGGGTCTCCAAGTAGACTTATTTCCATTTAGATGAACTCTGTTTTCTGTTTCTCAGCCATTCTTCTATCCAGTCAGCTATATGACCTCTTATACCATGGGCTCTAACTTTTACCAACAATCTTACATGAGGAACTATCAAATGCCTTTGCAAAATCTAAGTATACTATATCTACTGGCTCTTTATTGTCCAAATGCAATAGGACTCCATCATAAAATTCAATCAAGTTGGTTAGACAGGACCTTCCATTTCAAAAGCCATGCTGGCTATCATTTATAAGGTTGCACTCTTCAAGGAACTCAGTAACTTTACCTCTAATGATACTTTCGAGTAATTTGCAAATAATGGAGGTGAGGCTGATGGGTCTGTAGTTTTTTGCCAAGTTTCTATTTCCTTTTTTAAAGATTGGAGCCACATTTGCTTTTTTCCAATCCTCTGGAATTTCAGTACATGTCAATGATTTATTAAAAATAATTTCTAGTGCCTGTGCTATATTCTTTTTGGCAGCTTTTATGACTTGGATGCATTTCATCTGGCCCTGGAGATTTTTCCATTTTTAATTTATCTATTGCTTTTAGGATATCTAGTTTTGTTACCCTTAATTCATTTATTTCTCTATCTTGTCCTGGTCGTATAAGATCAGGAATATTATTTAAATTTTCATTTGTGAATACTGATGAGAAGTATTTGTTTAGTTCTTCAGTTATTTCAAGATCATCATCTATAGTTTTATCATCTATATGGAGGGGGCCAATTTTCTTTTTCACTCTACTTTTCAAATTGAAGTGACTGAAAAACTTCTTAGGATTGTTTTTTGAATTCTTGGTTAGGCTTTTTTCCAGGTCTCCTTTGCTATCTCTGATTGCTTTCTTGCAAATGCTTCTTTTACTTTTAATAATGTTTTATATATTTCGGAGTCTGTGCCATTTTTAGTTCTTTTGAATTTATGAAATACTTTTGTTTTTTCTCTGATTGCTGATTCCCTTTAACCCCTTTAACCTCAAATAATATATTGCAAGTATGAAACTGCCTTGAAAGGGTTAAAACAGTGGTTTTAATAAACATTTCTAGGCTGTGACCCAAATTCTGATTGTGGGCTAGCTCGGCGACCTATGCCTTCAAACTGACAGTTCACTTGTAATAGATAAAATAAATAATTAGTGGTAAAATGATTAGGGATAACATTGATAAATGACAATTTAAAGACCCAATCAAAATGGCTTGGCAACCCAGGGGTTAAGAACCACTGGGTTAAAAGAATTGGCTTGAGCCAAATAGTGAAGTGTTGACTACTTCAGTAGGTCTGTAAATAATTTTGGTATTTCTTTACTATTACACCGGTCTCTGGTAGAAAGTTTTAAAAGCTGGTTTTCAATGTTTTTCAATGTGCTGAATTAAAAAAATGATACTCACTTTCGTTGCAAATGATTTGTTAGAGAGTTACTGAAGCTTAAACTCTCTAACAGGAAAAGGGTTAAAAATGGTGCTTCCACTGATTTTAATTTGAATCAGTTAGTGGACATGGCTTTGGATAATGTTAGGGGTTAGGTTGTTTTAGGTTCGGCCAGTTTTGAAGGTGAAATTTGTTTTTCCTATAGTTTTGATGTGTTTTGTATTAATCTTTCAAAATCTTCGGAAACCACTCATTTTTGTTTCTCCCCACCCAAAAACTCCCAGTTCCCACTCGGGGTGCCCCAGGTAAAAAAAGGGTAGAAAGTTTTAAAAGCTTTAAGCTTCAATAACTCTTTAACAAATCATATGTGATGGAAATGAGTATCATTTTTTAATTCAGCACATTGAAAAACATTGAAAACCAGCTTTTAAAACTTTCTACTGGAGACCGGTGTAATAGTAAATATTTACCGTAATTTTTTACGTTAATTAGCTGACTTGAAATTGACATTTTGCAAAATTGGTACTTTTTCTATTTAGTAGCCCTATTTTTTAAACACTTTTCCAAAAAGATTTTAAGATATTTTTGAGTTTAGTATTGGAAACTCTATGATATTTCCTTAAAACTAACAAAAATATCACAACTTAACCATTCATCAAGGGTGTACAGTTGACCTAACTGGACATTCAATTAACCAGGGACTGCATAGTAATCACATATCCTACATTAATAACACGTATCAATTGATTATTATAAATTATTATAATTATTTAGATGTAACAAATTGTAATTTTTTATTTTTTTATATTTTGAAAAGTTTACATAGCTGCATATATAGTTTTTTCTGCTCTAGAGGCTTAACCTACTCTACAGTTAGACTGGAGATATTAGGGATGGGTTAATTGGGGACCAATTCATACAGAGCAATTTTCACATTAGGGCCCGTGTGGGGAATTTACATACTTTAGGCTTACTTAACAAAAATTGCAGAATTAGACTAAATGGTCTAGCCTAAATCTAACCTAATCAAGCCTAAAGTAACAAACTTGCCTAATTAGATCTACAACCTATGGCAGTGGTGGTGAACCTATGGTACATGATCAAATTTGCTTGGCATGCCTAAGCATAGAAATTGTTATCCAAACAATGAGTATAAAATAATAGACTTAATGCTTTTAATTTGGTATAATATATATAAACTTTGGTGGGCACACTAATTATTGTTACAGATTACATGCTTTTTTTTAGGATGAGACTGTAAAAAGGTTTGCCACCCCTGACCTAGGGCCTAACTAGGAAGCATTTACATTTAAGGAGTCCCATTCTTTTATAAGCTTAGAACTGAGTGCCACATACAGATTAACCAGAATCAAACTTACTTTTTCTTTCAAGGCTTAGGGTACTTATTGGACTGAATCTTGACATTAATTAAATACCTCCAAGGCATCTAATGCTGGAAAGAAAACAAGCTTGGCAGTAATATAAATTCCTCCATTCGGATCATGGTAGAAATTCCCTAGAATGTTCTAATTCTGTAAGAGAATATCTTCATATAAATTATCTTTATAAGAATTATCCTCTTCATAGCCAAATTGAATATGAAAAAGCTTTACTACAAAGATCAAAGAACACTCCTAAACTACTTCACTCATATATATGGCATAAAAAAGTTGGTAGAGCATCTATAGGTCCTCTGATAAATGATGATGATGTGGGAAAACTGGAGAACTCACCTGGATTTGACTCTGGAAACAGTTCTTCTTATGGTAGGAATCCAATTCTACTGGCCAGCCACAAAGTACATGCAAAGTGAATAGACTGGAAGGCAGGAGATGAAGCTGGACGCAAAGATCTTTTCCAAAGCAGTACACTGGACATCAAGTGAGCAAGGACCATTCACAAAAATGTGAAGCAGGAAGAGCAAGACCACCACAGTGCATTCAAGTGATGGAAAGCAAACAGTATATGTTGGAATGTTAAGGAGTGGGTGCAAGAAAAAAGGTATTCAGGCAGAAAAGGAAGAGAAAGGACTTCAGGATAAACAATAAAGAGGAACAAGCACAGTACATGCAAGACCTATGCTACTGAAAATTAATTCAAGAATTTTCCCTTGAAAATATCATCAAATTTAGTAAACCTTATTCCAGTGTATGATTTTTTATCTAGTCTTATTTCCTGTGATGATCAAATGTGGAACTGATCTCCCAATCATGTAACAGGACTGATATTTAATGATTTATAGAAAGCAAACTAGAAATTTAGGTTTCTCAGTTTTATTTATAACTATTTAATAGAACAACTTGAAACCTCCAATTTCTAGACTTGGTTAATATTTGTCTTTTCACCTGCTCACGCATGGTTAAAACAGTATAATATATTGAATTGCTATTCAAAACTGACTAAGAAAATATATATCTTATGTTCTGCAAATTTGTTGAAATGTATTTTTTTTAATAAAATATATTTCCTGTTTTGGCTATGATATACTTTTTTTCATAAAATATTTTTCCTGATTGGGCTATTTTTTCATTACTCTGAGACTTAATTAGTTGGTTGGGTTTTGTTCTGGCTATTATTTTTTTTCTAATTGGATTCAGTTTAGTGGTGTTTGTGATAGAATGGTGGTGGTTTTGACTTTGAGAACTTGATTCGTCATGTGCCCTAGATGAAGACAAAAGATTGGATGTTTTTATCAATTACGGCTTATTCTCTCATCCTTAACTTGCCTGAAATGTGACAATGAGTGCCTAATACGAAAAGATCAGAAGATATTTAGGTAAAATAACCAATATTAACCTGTTAGGTTAATTGAATGCCCAGTTAGGTCAACTGTACACCCTTGATGATTGGTTAGGTTAGGTTAAGTTGTGATATCTTCGTTAGTTTAAATGAAAATGATGAGAGCAAACATTTCTGGTTAATTTTGAGGTGTTTTGTATGAAACTGCCATCCATTTCCTGTGCAAATATGTAGTTTTCGAGATGATGATATCTCAGAAACCATATTTGCCCAGGAAACGGATGGCAGATTCGTGCAAAACACCTGAAAATTGACCAGAAAAGTTT
>JAJOZX010010602.1:2500-27500 GCA_023014485.1 Bathynomus jamesi
CCTAGTTAGGCAAATTGTTGTGCATTTATTTTTAGATAGTGTAGTTAGGAAAACCCCTTAAGTGATCATTCCATAAATTAAGATCGGTCAAGCAGACCTAATTAGAACACATTAATAAGTACCTTCACATATGAGCGATTCAGACGGTGCGCTTTCTGACATCGAAAATTTACCTACACCCATTTTTCCACCTACCCCGCGCCCTTCAAACATACTCCCAAACACACACTTCAGATCCAGAACAAGCCAATATGTCTCAGTCTCAAACCCCCGCCCCAGCATACATTAACTTAGGCAGACTAGTAAACCTTCCTCATACTGTTTTAATTTTTAAGGGGACCATAGATAATCGTTTTGTTGAACCACGCGTAAGACCTTGGATTGAATCTTTAGAGCAACATTTCTTACGCGAAAATATTACCGATAATGATATAAAAATTAGGGAAGCAAAAAGATTTATCGACCCGAAAGAAGGGAATGCTCATGACACAGTCACCTACGTCCCATCAATTAGCGAAGCTACAACATGGGACGATTTTAAACAAAACTTATTAGAATTTTTTAAAGAAATAACCCTTGCACAACCCTTAGCCACGTTAGAAGCAGTCTTCCAAGCTAAATGGAAGAAAGAGGAACACGAAGATTTAAACAATTTTATTACACGTACACATAAACTTGTAGGAGAAGCCCTCCGGCCGCAGAAAATGCATGTGGCATAACTTTCACTTCGAAACAAAGAAATCTAATAGTAGCCACAACCATTTACCAAAACCTACCCGGAGCACCTAAAAAAAAGTTTCAGGAGTTTTTAAATGTTGACAAACCTGTAAGTGTAGCCATAAACAAAACACGGGAACATTACCCCGATTTAGCAAACCAGAACTACCGAAAGGGTAGAGAAACCCCTGTACATTACATTCAGCAGCAGCAGCCAACACCACAGCAACAACAACCCTATAAATCGAGGCCAATGCAGGGACCACCCCAGAAACAAGCCCCCCAAACCCAGAATACACGCCCTCCTCCACAGTGTTTTAACTGCGATAGCTTTGGGCACATGATAAGTCAATGTAATTACCCCTCGTATTGCTCCCACTGTCACGAACATGGTCATCGCCGTGGCGATCGCCAAAAGTGTGCTGATAAAGCCCCTGCAGGGTATAGACCCCACTTTCAGAAACCAAACCAACCACGTTCCCAAAACGTATCCCAAAAGTCATCCAATCCCCAGAAACCAGTCCATTCCCAGCCTCAGTCGAACTACCAACCCAATAGATTACGACCACAGGGTCAACCACACTCTTACCCCATGTACAAACCTCAGTACAACCAGCAAGGTCAACTAGTTCGGTACGTAGAAGTACCCGTGGAGGAATCATTTTCCCCAGAGAACAGTTTTCAAGAACACCCTCCAGCGTATGATATTCCCGTAGAATATGACCCAGGTCCTCCCATAGAAGACCATTCGAGCCCTTTTTTAGACCCTACATTGGAGGCGGCAGTTCAACCTCCTCCCTCCTAAATTACAGTAATGAGCCCAGATACGCACACAAACTCCCCTTCAGGATAAAAGGTGCGGACCTCCTAGATTTAATAATAAATTGTAGCACCGATAACCAAGATTTAACTGCTCTCCTAGATACAGGAGCACATCTCCTAGATACAGGAGCACACGCGACGTTAATTAAGAAACAATGTGTAGATGAATTACTAGAGAGTACAAATTACAAATATGAACTTAAGGCACCATCCTGCCAACTCAGAGGAGTTACGGGCACACCCATACCTACATACGGAGAAATTGAGTTATATTTAGAAGTTGGAAACGCGGTATACCCCGCGAAATGTTGTATAGTGGACACAGTCGCCACCTTTCAGACAGACATCCTACTAGGTATGGATTTTTTTAACCGGAATCAATGGGAGATTTACCCAGCCGGAAAGTTAGTAAAGTGTCGAAATAGGACACACCATCTCCGTGAGAATAACAGACAGCTTAATGTTAATAGAATTAGTCCAGTTCAGATTTCCGAAAGAAATAGGAAACCCCCTCCACTTGATTGCAGTTCAAGTCAGCCGGTTGTATCCAGAGGGACAACCGCTCCAGAAATCAGACCCCAGGGTAATCAGTTCCAGTTGTTGAATCCAGTTGGATCAACACAGTCAGTTTCCAGTCAGTCAGTTTCCAGTCAGTCAGTTTCCAGTCAGTCAGTTTCCAGTCAGCCAGTTTCCAGTCAGCCAGTTTCCAGTCAGCCAGTTTCCAGTCAGCCAGCTTCAGTTCAGCCAATAAGGCAAATTTTAGTCGCCGAACCAGAATCAGATTCACAATTTTTCATATGCCCTACCGAGCATATAACAGTAGCACCTTATGAGAAGATTTGTTTCCTAGCAAAAGTAGTTGACAGTCAAGGAAAATTATTAGAGTCAGAGCGTACTCTGATTACAGAGAAAAGTAATTTCAAAAGAGATGTTCTTATTGCCCAAGTCCTTAGTCAGAGTCAGAATTCAGCTATCCCTGTTGTTTGTTTAAACAAAGGAAAAAGTCCTATAGAATTAACTTCAAATCAGAAAATAGGAACTGTTTCCACAGTAGAAGTAGATTCAGATTTCCCCATCAGTATGATAAATCGTGTTTCCAGTTCCTTAGAGTTAAATCCTTCAGTATTAAAAGAAGAATATAAGAAATGTCTGGAGCACTCCCTTCAGGAGTCACCAGCTTTACAGGATCCCAAACTAATGGAATCACTTCTCGATTTCCTGATAAGAAATAGAGATGTGATTGCCCTAAAAGGAGATCCTCTGGGCCGAACTAATTTGGTCCCTTTTGAAATCAAGTTGGAACCCAATTCCAAACCCATTTTCATTCCTCCCTATCGGGTTCCACATTCCCAGTTAGTCACTATTGAGGAACACATCAAGGACATGTTGGAGCAGGATGTCATTCAGCCTTCAGCTAGTCCCTGGTCCGCTCCTATGATTCTCGTCTCCAAAAAGGACGGAACATCTCGCCCTTGTATAGATTTTAGACGCCTGAACAACATTACCATCCCAGACCGTTTCCCGATTCCAAACATGCAGGAAACAATTCTGAACGTAGGGAAAGCGAACTTTTTCATCCCTCGATTTAGCATCGGGTTATTGGCAAATGGAGGTCAGTCCCGAATCTCGGGCATTGACTGCTTTCTCCACTAACCGAGGCCATTACGAATTCCAGGTTTTACCTTTCGGAGTCCGAAATGGGCCTGCTAATTTCTCTAGGTTGATGAATATAGTCCTTTCCGACCTATTAGGTGTCGAAGCTCTCGTTTATCTTGACGATATTATCGTCTACAGTTCGGACATAAAAACACACTTTCAACGCCTTCAGAATGTGCTATCACACTTGAGAAAAGCACACCTTAAACTGAAGCTTGCAAAGTGCAATTTTTTACAAGAATCCCTGGTATACCTAGGATTCCTACTCTCGTCCACAGGAATTAAACCTGATCCAGCCAAACTCGAAGCCCTGGAAAGGTACCCTGTACCCAAAACCATCGACGACGCCCGTGCATTTATTGGTTTTGTCGGATTCTATCGGAACTTTATCCCCCAATTTTCAAATATTGCTAAACCCATTACTAATTTGTTCCAGAAAAATTCGAAATTTAACTGGGAATCCGATCACCAACATGCCTTTGAAACTTTAATTAATAAACTAACCTGTCATCCCATTTTACAATATCCTGATTACACAAGACCCTTCATCATAGCCACAGATGCTTCCTCCTATGGACTAGGAGCCGTCCTGTTACAGGACGTAGACGGTGTGGAATTACCCATTGCTTATGCCAGTCAACTTCTCTCTGCACCTCAACGGAATTATTCCACTACGGACCGAGAGGCCCTAGCGGTATATTGGGCTTTGAAAAAATTCCGAAATATCGTCTATGGCTACGATGTAACCATCAAGACTGATCATAAGCCACTCACGTACCTCTTCAAGGACAAGCTACTTGAAGGACGATTGAGTAGATGGGCTCTGTTGATTCAGGACTTTGCAGCGAAAATCGTATACAAACCGGGAAAACTGCAAGTTATTCCAGACGGATTGTCGAGACTCAAGCCCGACGCCCAAGTGAATAAAATAGGAATTCTTCCTGTGTTCGACTACGAGTGTCTGCAATACTCCCAACAACAGGACCAACACACCCAAACCTTCGGGCGCGCCTGGAACAAAAGGAACCATCGAAGGTAAAAGAACAGTACAACCTCAAAGATGGGCTCGTACATTTCAGGAACGAAGATGGAAACGACCTCGTGGAGATACCAAAGGATCTCGTCGATATAGCCATTGGACTTTGTCACGACTCACCTTTGTATGGACACATGGGGCCGGATCGCACCATCAAGAGTCTTTTGGAGCGATACCACTTTCCCGAGATGAACAAAAAGGTACAAGAATACATCGCCGAATGTCCGTCGTGTTTAAAGCATAAGGGCAACGTACCATCCACAGCTCCGATGCATAAATATCCAGTATGCCAAAGGCCCTGGCAAAGAACTGGAATGGATATACTGGGACCATTTCCCAAAACATCAAAGGGAAATCAGTACATCATTGTGTTTACGGACCACTTCTCGCGTTACAGCGAAGTAGCCGCCATTCCAGACCAGACCTCGGAAACTGTGGCAAGAGCCCTAGTGGAACGCGTCATCCAAAATCATACCACTCCTTCCATCCTAATCTCGGATAACGCCCTTAGTTTCACTTCCAAACTGTTCGAGTCACTCTGTAACATGTGTAAAATTAAAAATACACACATTGTGGCATACCATCCGCAGGCAAACGGCTTAGTGGAAAGGCACAATCGAAAGATCTTGGAAGCCCTGCGCCACGTTGTCGATGCATCCTCCCGTACATGGGATGATTCCCTTCCCATGGTACAAACAGCCATCAACAATGGCTATAATGTGTCCATCGGGGACACCCCTCATTTCGTCCTCTATCACTACGACAAGCGTCTACCTTTTGATTTGCCCGACCAAACCGACCCGGCAGTTCTAACATCTTCCGAAATGGCAGAAGCAAATCAGCAACTAGCTGAACGATCTTTCAAGATTTTTGACATAATCCGCTATGCCCTCGACCAACGAAACCAACAGATGGAGCAAGAGCAACATAGGCGTCATCCCCGTCAACGGACTATAATCGTCGGTATGCGATGTTATCTGAAGAGCGTGAAACCGCCAGGTGCTCATCGCAAATTATACCCAAAATGGGATGGCCCATATAGGATTATGAAAAACCTCGGAAAAAATCGTTATGAAATCCTCGACCTCCGGGATCATTCCAAACTAAAGATCATTCACGCTGACAATTTGAAGATAGCTTCCGAACAACACCTTCCCAAAAAACAGCTGCCAGGCGTTCGAGCCGCCTATCCTTCAAAAGGTCAAGATATTAACAAATCGGGCAGGGATCAAAAAACTGAAGTGGTCACCGCGGGAACCGCTACCCATGACGAAGATTGGTACCTCGTAATACCACCAGTACTCGAGGCAATCTCTGAACAAGAGGAGGCCCCAGAGCCAAGCGTCCCATCGGACCCAGACCCTGGAGAAACCCCTTCGAGAGGATCACTCAGTGGAACTCCACCATCTCCTCCAACTCCACCATCTCCTCTGTCACCACCCTCGCCGATTGATGATCGACGCACGGACCCTACATACCGCCCGCAAATGCATCACCCACGTGAACTAGAACCTTCACATAAGAAACGAACCCGCTCAGAATCCGAGCTCAACGGTCGACCCCCATTGCCACCAAAACGAGGCCGACCCCTTCGCCCACAAACACAAGTATCCACACAACTACCCCCAGCTCCGTATAACTTAAGGCGTAGAAATGAATAAAATTGTCCCCCTTATAATTTTCCAAATTATTTACTCTTGTAGACCTAGCATTAAAATTTCTACCGGAGTTGTTATAGAAAAACTTGCAGAAGGTAAATTTTTGAAAGGGCACGCAGACCTTTATATAAATTTGCAACCCCCTGCTAGAATTAAAATCAATCTCCTTCAGATACAAACCCAATTAAAAACGTTTGAAAGTAAAGTCCAGAATTCTTTCCAAGGAAAAGATCAGATTAGTCGCGTTCTGTTAGAAAATACCCTCGAAAATATTCAAACTACAGCACGCGCCCTATCAGAAATATTAGCCTTACCATGGATACAAACTGAAACTAAAAATTCAGAAAACTTTAACCAAAGAAGTAAAAGGGGACTGATAGATATAGGAGGGAAACTGTTCAAAGGTTTATTCGGATTAGCAACCGAAGAAGATATTAAAAGAATTGAACTTAAATTGAATCTCTTCGCGCGAAATCGACAATATAATGGACACATGTTAGAACAAACTATTAGGTCATTACACGAAAACAATCGCTTCCTCCACTCCCTTTCGGACAGATTCACATACCTTGAATCCATGTTAGCTCAATACAAAGAACACAAAAGATATCTAGAATTAATAGAGATAATGAACCTACAAGTAACCCTAATCGATAAATACTTACAACGAATAACTACGATTCATTCCAAGGTTTTGCGTGCAACCCAGCTAGCCCATGGAAAAATCACTCTTTCCACCCTAATACCATGGGAAATACTTCAGTCCTTGATTCACACCGCCCAGTCACAATTAAAATTATCACCCATATTCCCACTCAACCACACTAATTACCCTCAATTTCTAGAATACACCTGGACTGTACATGGACCACGCCCCTACACATACCTCATAATTATACCATTTTTCGATGTCCTCACTTATGACGTATATAAATTTCACCCTTTCCCAACACCCTACCAAAATAACTCTAATGTCTATCGATTGTATTTACCCACCGTACCACCTTACCTTTTCCTCACCAAAGATCTATCAGCTTATTCTATGATGTCAGATAGCGACGTCCGGCATTGCCGATTCCCGCAACCAAATAAACAACTCGTCTGCCCTCCACTCAAACCAGTTATTCTTCCAACTACTAGGTCTTGCTTTATCGATTTAATTCGTGACCGGCATGCCCCCGTATGTTCATTTAAAAAATTTAATTCCCCTAAAACCATCCAACTACGAATTGGACCAGACATCTGGGTTTCCTTCGCGAACAGGACTGCCGCTACTCTCGAGTGTCCATCGAATTATTCCCTCATACAATCCCTATGGTTATTCGGCTACCAATTGGTTGCTCCTTGCGTTCAAAAGCCCTCCAAATATACAACCCGTATAAGGTTACCCTTAATAACTCATACCCATTCCCGTCGCAAATTAAATTTAAACCCGTCATAGAGATCTTAAATCTCTCCATAAAACCTGTAACCATCCTACCCGAACTACATGCCCCTGAATGGAATGATCAATTGAGCCGGTTTAAAATTTCGGATGATAACCAAAATAACCTCTTACAAATACTACAACCGGTAACCATTTTCTCAACATCTGCCGTTAGTATCATTATTGTATGTGCTATTATCCTCGGTATATTTGTGGTGAAAAGATCATTCTGGGAACAAAGAAAACCAAGTGACACGGAACATGAAACTATTTATGCACGACCAAGAGTGCGTACCCAGACCACGTGAACTAGACTTAACCACCCGACTTATGTTGTATATATAATCTGTATTATAAAACCATAGTTATCATCTAGTTAGCATTAGTTAGGATGTTACATTATTATATTAATATCATTCTAGGGAGAGAGCCCTGTAAAAATGAACCATAAATAATTCCCATATTCCTAACTATCTTATTCTTCATGTAATTCTTGTATTCATTTATATAGTTCTTGTATCCATTTAAGAAAAAGTATCCATTTTAAAAATTCATGTGTTATATGGTTCATGTATTTATATAATCCTGTATATTCTTATATATTTAACTTTATATAATGCCTATACTCATATGTATGTACGTGTGTGTATTCATTTTTACATAAGGACCAAAATCGCCCAACGCGAGTTTGGATAAAATTTTTGATTTGCTTTCTACTTTGCAAATAATTGGTGACCTGTTGTTTTTTAAAATCTCATAATCATTTTTTTAGATTTCGCTTAATAAGGAATCGTGCTTAAGCTTTGCAATGTTCATATTTTGTATACATTCCTTTCGTTATAAAAGATGAGATCATGTCTTGCCTAAGCATTAAAATTGTACATCTTAAACCTTAAAATTTTACTCATATGCATATTTTAGTGTAAAGATGCATAGTCCGATTTCCACTTTTAGTTAACTTGGCAGATCATGATAACATCAGATCTGAAAAGTCGCGGTTTAAGATAAAAATATGGTTTCGTCTTCAAATATTTTGTTTACTCGTTCAAGCCTTACCACAGCTAAAAATTTACTTTATTTTCGAATATTGTGCAAAAATAATACAGCCTTTTAGCATTTAATAATAATGATGTTAGCAGTTTTTGGGTATATAAACCCACTAAAAATTTCCATTGTCATTCAGAAGCTAATTCAGAGGCTGAGCACTACCTGTACATTTTAGCAGTAAATTACAGTGAAGATAGTTTTTATCTTATCCTTCGAGCCTTGCTCTCTTCAGAAGAACTTAGTCATTAAACTTTCCGGATACGCTATAAGAAGATCCGGAACCTTCAGCATTTTTAGTAAGTCTATCAGAGTCCTCCGAGCCACTATAGAAGAACTCGGAGAGTAATATAGAAGAAAACTACTGCAAGTCACACATCCGTTGCTGCCACCTAACTAGAACCCCGTCGACTTCGAACCACCGGGCCATAGACGGAGGGGTTAACATATATATATAGTATATATATATAAATATATATATATATATACATATATAATATATATATAGATATATATATATAACATATATATACACACAGTATATATATATATATATAAATATATATATATATAGACTGTATATATATATATACACACATTTATATATATATATATATATTATATATATATATATATTATATATATATAGTATATATATATATATATATATATACTTATATATATATAATATATATATATATATATATATATATATATATATGTATATATATATAATATATAATATATATATATATATATATATATATATATATTATATATAATATATATATATATATATATATATATATATATATATATATATATAATATATATTATATATATATATAGTATATATATATAGTATATATATATATATATATATACACAGTGTGTATATATATATATATATATATGTATATATATATATATATATATATATATATATATATGTAAAAATGAACAATGAATAATTAATATTCATTTTTACATAAGAACCAAAATCGCTTAACGCGAGTTTGGATAAAAAATTTATTTGTAGCTTCCTATTTTTGTTTGTGTCACAACCCTACGATCTACCATTTCTATGGTTTAGTCGTATACATTTCCATTTTTCATTTGTTATAGAATTCATTATAATTAATTATGATTGCCTTTCATCTCACCCTCGTCCCTAGATTATGCATACACATTGCATATAACAGGATTGGAACCCGTAGTTGTACTTCTTAGTCATTAATACCCACTCTTTGTCTCTAATTCGTTCTTGTAAATCTTTTTAATAATAATTTGTACTATACGTACAAATTCAATAACTTTGACGTCACATTTTCCCGTCATTAATTTCCCTTCATCATATCTCTAGTATTCAATGTCTGAAAATTCTTTAACATCATAATAAAAACTGTACACTCTATATAAGTCATTATTTATATGTTATGTAGTAAAATTATTATTCAACCATATTCATCCATACCGTATGTGTCCATGTACTTTGTATTATATTTCTAACATCTTAATGGTCTATTAATATGAAACACTGTAACAAAACAAAGTTATAGTAACTGTTTAATTATAATTAACTGTAATACTTTAATTTAATATAATGTAATGTACTTTAATGAAACTGTACTTAATGATGTAATGTACTAAATGACGTAGTCAATGTACTTTAATGGAACTGTAGTTAACGATAATAAATGAATTAATTATTAATTATAATCATAGTTACAATAGACCAAAATTACAATGTACTCAATGTCCGACCCGACATTATGTCGCCATAAGGAATGTAGAATCGGCGATACTGTTGTTATTTTTTTTATTATTATTTTTCGTTGGAATAAATTTTGATGTGCTTTCTACTTTGCCAAATAATTGATGACCTGTTGTTTTTTAAAAAATCTCATAATCATTTTTTAAGATTTAGCTTAATAATGAATCCTGAGTAACTTTTGCCATGTCATGTTTTATATACATTCTCTCTTCGTTATAAAGATGAAGTCATGTCTTCCCTAAGCATTTAATTGTAAATCTTAAACCTTTAATTTTTACTCATATGCATATTTTAGTGTAAAGATGCATAGTTCAATTTCCACTTTTAGTTAACTTGGCAGATCATGATAACATCAGATCTGAAATACGCAATTTAAGATAAAAATATGGCTTCATCTTCAAATATCTTGTTTATTCGTTTACACCTTATCACAGCTAAAAGATTTACTTTATTTTCAAATATTGTGCAAAAATAATGCAGCCTCTTCAACATTTAATAATGATGATGTTAGTAGAATTGGGGTATAAAACCCCACAAATTTCTTCCATGTTTATTCTGATTCCAACTACGAGGCTTTGAATTTGTGTAACAGTTTAGGAGTAAAACACAGTAAGAAAAAGTCTTCATCTTCTCCTTCGAGCCGTGCTCTCTTCAGAAAACTTAGTCATTAGAATCTCCCGATAAGTTAGAAGAAGAATCGGGGAGAAACCTCAAAGAATTTAATAAGCCTCTCAGAATCCTCCGAGCCACTAAAGAAGAACTCGGAGAGTAGTACAGAAGAGACTACTGCAAGTAACAGATCCGTGCTGCCTCCTAACCAGAACCCCCGTCGACTCCGAACCACCCCAGGGATGTCGTGCGGATGTGGACCGTTGAGATAAAATGTCATTAATAAGCGGAAATTATCAAATTCTACTATATTAATAGAACTAGTTCATTGTGCGCAAAGTGATGCAAGCGACAAGAAGAGAGGCTGTCTTGTATGAAGTTACTCTCTTGCAAACCTACTTAGATCCACGTTACAAAGCTAAGTTATTTTCACCTAGTACATTAGAACGAGTTAAATCACCACTTGGCAAAGCAGTTGAAGAGCTTCAATCTCTTGAATCTGTCGCTTCGCCACCCACCAAAAGAATAAAAGTTTCAGTGACAGAACCAACACCTTCAACAAGCAAATCTATCACAGAATCTGTCTCTCAGTTTCTTGAGTCAAGCAGCAATGACGAGACCTACGCGATGTCAAAAGATGTAGTAAAAATGATCGAGAGCTATCACCAAGAAAAACGCTTGGCTGCATGTGACAATCCTATTAGTTGGTGGAAAAATACGCAGAATATCTATCCATACTTGAGTAAACTTGCAAGGAAACATTTAGCCAGTCCTCCAACAAACGTACAAAGCGAGAGTTTATTTAGCAGTGCTGGATTAATATATGATGAAAAGAGAAACAGACTGGCAGCAGAAAAGGCAGAAAAGTTAATGTTCCTTAAGCATAACCTTCCTATAATTAAGTTTGAACATTAAACGATGAACATCTTAGTTTACTTTATTTTAATTACTCATTTATAAATATGCCTAATAAAACTTTAAACTTAATATAAATAGTTATCAAGCTAATAAAAGATCTCTTTCTATAAGGGTGGAGGTTGAGGAAAGAGGTCGGTGGGGGTGAATTTGAGTTGGGTTCACGTCCGGCATCCTGGTAACACAATTATGGTTTCTAATTGTGGCTGAAACTCAACAAAATATAACGAATTTATTTGCAGACGAATTCACTGATTGATTTCTATATTAGTTAGATGCTTGATATTATTTTATATGTTCAGAGAAAAGTACAGCAATTATTGTACAATTAATCAATTATACTACATTATAGCTACAGCTCTCTCTATATAATAACTTATTATATACGTTAAACACAACAAATCTCGAATATATCCTAAAAAATAACGAAAATGTAGACATCCGCATCCGCATCCGCATCCGCGGATGTGAAAAAAATGACATCCGCTACATCACTAATATAGATATATAATTTTATATATATATAGATACTGTGTATATAATATATATATATACAGTGTATATATATATATATATACTGTGTATTATATATATATATATATATATATGTATATATATATAATGTATATACTGTATATATATGTATATATCTATATATATATATCTATATATATATATATATAATATATATATATATATATATTGTATATTATATATATATATATATATATATATATATGTTAACCCCCCTTTTATGGCCCTGAGTCGGTTCTGATCGACGGGGGTTCTAGTTAGGAGGCTGCAACGGATTTCTTCTATAACATTCTAATTCTTTTCGGTCGCCACTCTGTTAAACTCTTGGCTACAGACTCGCCAGACTGTTATGCCGATATCTTCTATGGTGCTTGGGTTGTCTCTTTTCTCGCTTATGGGTCGAGAATTATTAATTCTCCTCTTGCTATAATACTCTGATACTTTCTCTTATACTAAAATTATCGACTTTTCTGACTAAGTTCTGAAGAGAGCACGGCTCGAAGGGAAAAATAAAAACTTCTTTTACTTTGGCTTACTTCTCAAAAATTACAGTTAGTACTCTGAATTTACAGAGGTAGAGGTTAGACCTCTTTCGACCATGGCTCAGGCAGGAATCTAAAATATTAAGAAGTCAAGGGGCCTCTGCCCCCTCCCGCAGCAAGGCTGCTAACAAAGGAGTCCTAATGAAATGCTAATCTGAAGTCTAATGAAGAAGTGCAATGAAGAAGTGCCATGTATAATATAAACTTAAATGTTTTGGGGGAGGACAGTTGAAGGTTAAATTTCCCCCCTTTTTAAACACATGATCAGATGTTTTTGAAAGATTAGAAATAAAAATTAAAAAAAATTAAAATAAAAACTAATTTGTATTTTTCGCCGAGTCTACATTTATGAAGGCGATATCATTCGTAATAGTACACATAAGTACAAATTAAGTACCACGACTGAGTACGTATTAATTTTGGTTCATTACAATTACGATTACAATTATGGATTACTTCACATACGGTTATGATTGTCCATTACAGTTCTATTTAAGTACATTCTTACATTATAAATTAAATCATTACATTTAATTACAGTTTCAATGAAGTACATTACAGTTATTATTAATTAGTTTCATTAAAGTACATTACGTTATATTAAATTAAAGTATTACAGTTAATTACAATTAAACAGTTACTATAACTTTGTTTTGGTTTTTTACAGTGTTTCATATTAATAGACAATTTAGAGTTAGAAATAATACAAAGTACATGGCACATACGAGATAATTTATTTACGAAATAATATGTTATAATATGTTATGAATTTGAAA
Source organism: Bathynomus jamesi (assembly GCA_023014485.1). NCBI lineage: Eukaryota > Metazoa > Arthropoda > Malacostraca > Isopoda > Cirolanidae > Bathynomus > Bathynomus jamesi. Next base: position 16,010 of record JAJOZX010010602.1, read on the forward strand.
TCAGAGCGAACGGAGGTATTTTATCTTTGAGGCGCTCGATTCTGTCGTAGTGAGTGGAATTTTATAACTTAACTCAGCATTTTTGAGTTGAATGCGGGAGGTGAAATAATAAAAGAAAAACAAAACGTAAAAGAATACATGTACGTAATCATGATCGTCCAATAGACATGTACGACTGCACACAGTAGTGTACACATATCATTCGTCACACAATAGGTTGTGTGCGTAATATAGACACGAGAAAAACCTAGAACTGATAAGTTGATAGGGATAAGTAGACAATAGGTAGATGAATGAATAAGTAATAAAATTAATAAAAGATAGCGGTCAAGAAAGAACATGAATGTAAGAATGAGTATGGTTGAATAATGAGTATGGTTGAATAATGAGTATGGTTGAATAATGAGTATGGTTGAATAATGAGTATGGATGAATAATAATATTTATACTACATAACACCACAACATTATAACTAAAGAATTTACCATAATTGAATACGGAAGATGTCAAATACTAAGAACGTGATTCAGAGTACAAAGTATGGGAAACTTAAAGAGACAGTTATTTTGTGACGTCATAGTGTATAAGTCATTATTAGAAAAGATGGATTAGAAAAATACAGGAATGAATAAAGACGTACAAATCGAAATTCTATCCAAAACTCGCTTATGCGATTTTGGTTTCTTATGTAAAAATGGACATTCGAACATAAAACTATACGAACATAAGTTCTGCATCAACGACAATGAATCCATATAATGATGGTGTAGGAATTGTTCTTTGTTCACTTTTACTATATATATATATATATATATATATATATATATATATATATATACAGTATATATATATATATATATATATACTGTGGGTATATATATATATATATACTGTGGGTATATATATATATATATATATATATATACTGTGGGTATATATATATATATATATATATACTGTGGGTATATATATATATATATTATACTGGGTATATATATATATATATATAATTCCCATATTCATATACTATCTTATTCTTCATGTAATTCTTGTATTCATTATATAGTTCTTGTATCCATTTTAAGAAAAAGTATCCATTTTAAAAATTCATGTGTTATATGGTTCATGTATATTTATATAATCCTGTATATTTTATATATTTAACTTTATATAATGGCTATACTCATATGTATGTACGTGTGTGTATTCATTTTACATAAGGACCAAAATCGCCCAACGCGAGTTTGGATATAAAATTTTTGATTTGCTTTACTACTTTGCCAAATAATTGGTTACCTGTTGTTTTTTAAATCTCATAATCATTTTTTTAGATTTCGCTTAATAAGGAATCGTGCTTAAGCTTTGCAATGTTCATATTTCGTATACATCCTTTCGTTATAAAGATGAGATCATGCCTTGCCTAAGCATTAAATTGTACATCTTAAACCTTAAAATTTCACTCATATGCATATTTTTAGTGTGAACGAGCATAGTCCGATTTCCACTTTTAGTTAACTTGGCAGATCATGATAACATAGATGTGAAAAGTCCGCGGTTTAAGATAAAAATATGGTTTCGTCTTCAAATATTTTGTTTACTCGTTCAAGCCTTACCACAGCTAAAAAATTTACTTTATTTTCGAATATTGTGCAAAAATAATACAGCCTTTTTAGCATTTAATAATAATGATAGCAGTTTTTGGGTATATAAACCAACTAAAAATCTTCCATTGTCATTCAGAAGCTAATTCAGAGGCTGAGCACTACATGTACATTTTAGCAGTAAATTGCAGTAAGAGAAACTTTTTATTTTCCCCTTCGAGCCTTGCTCTCTTCAGAAGAACTTAGTCATTAAATTTTCCGGATATGCTATAAGAAGAGTCCGGAACCTTCAGCATTTTGAGTAAGTCTATCAGAGTCCTCCGAGCCACTATAGAAAAAGTCGGAGAGTAATATAGAAGAAAACTACTTCAAGTCACACATCCGTTGCTGCCACCTAACTAGAACCCCCGTCGACTTCGAAGCAACACGGGCCATAGACGGAGGGGTTAACAACTGGCGACTCTTCAACCAGGATCTTCACGACTCCAGGATTCTTCCAGTCTTCCAGACCCTGGAACCAGAACCAACACCCAGTTGACCGGCGTGTCACGACTTCTAGTTCGTCACATCCACCCTTGAACCGGTGCGTCACGACTCCAAGTTCTCCACGCCTAGTTTTCATCCAAGAAGAAGTGGCCAGCAAGACACGTCTTCAGGACACGTCTCTAAGGATTTCGCCGTAGGAATCTTGTTAAGTACAAAACTCTGTTTTAAAATAATTTCTAAACATTTGAAAAGTCATTATTATTAACAATTAATATTTAGTAGTGAGCCAGAATTAACAAAAAACAAAGTGAACACTTCAGACACCAGTGATACATTCTTTTTATTGAAAACAGTATTTTCACAGAATTATTGTCGCAGAAGTATTGTCGCAGAATTATTGTCACAGTTATTTTCAGTTATTTTCAGTTATTTTCACAGTTACTTTAAGTTATTTTTACTATTCTAGTTAGTATAGTATAATTTTATTTAATGTACCAAACAGTATTACCATACCTTCACGTACATTTGAGTGAAATCTTGTTTACTTTTTTTATTTTTGTTTGCAATCTTTTCAAATTTTTCCCTAGTAGGCAAATTGTTGTGCATTTATTTATTTTTAGATAGTGTAGTTAGGAAAACCCCTTAAGTGATCATTCCATAAATTAAGATCGGTCAAGCAGACCTAATTAGAACACACTAATAAGTACCTTCACATATGAGCGATTCAGACGGTGCGCTTTCTGACATCGAAAATTTACCTACACCCATTTTTCCACCTACCCCGCGCCCTTCAAACATACTCCCAACACACAACAGATCCACAAGCCAATATGTCTCAGTCTCAAACCCCCCCCCAGCATACATTAACTTAGGCAGACTAGTAAACCTTCCTCATACTGTTTTAATTTTTAAGGGGACCATAGATAATCGTTTTGTTGAACCACGCGTAAGACCTTGGTTGAATCTTTAGAGCAACATTTCTTACGCGAAAATATTACCGATAATGATATAAAAATTAGGAAGCAAAAAGATTTATCGACCCGAAAGAAGGGAATGCTCATGACACAGTCACTACGTCCCATCAATTAGCGAAGCTACAACATGGGACGATTTTAAACAAAACTTATTAGAATTTTTTAAAGAAATAACCCTTGCACAACCCTTAGCCACGTTAGAAGCAGTCTTCCAAGCTAAATGGAAGAAAGAGGAACACGAAGATTTAAACAATTTTATTACACGTACACATAAACTTGTAGGAGAAGCCCTCCGGGCCGCAGAAAATGCATGTGGCATAACTTTCACTTCGAAACAAAGAAATCTAATAGTAGCCACAACCATTTACCAAAACCTACCCGGAGCACCTAAAAAAAAGTTTCAGGAGTTTTTAAATGTTGACAAACCTGTAAGTGTAGCCATAAACAAAACACGGGAACATTACCCCGATTTAGCAAACCAAACTACCGAAAGAGTAGAGAAACCCCTGTACATTATATTCACAGCAGCAGCCACACCACCACAACAACCCTATAAATCGAGGCCAATGCAGGGAACACACCCAGAAACAAGCCCCCCAAACCCAGAATACACGCCCTCCTCCACAGTGTTTTAACTGCGATAGCTTTGGGCACATGATAAGTCAATGTAATTACCCCTCGTATTGCTCCCACTGTCACGAACATGGTCATCGCCGTGGCGATCGCCAAAAGTGTGCTGATAAAGCCCCTGCAGGGTATAGACCCCACTTTCAGAAACCAAACCAACCACGTTCCCAAAACGTATCCCAAAAGTCATCCAATCCCCAGAAACCAGTCCATTCCCAGCCTCAGTCGAACTACCAACCCAATAGATACGACCACAGGGTCAACCACACTCTTACCCCATGTACAAACCTCAGTACAACCAGCAAGGTCAACTAGTTCGGTACGTAGAAGTACCCGTGGAGGAATCATTTTCCCCAGAGAACAGTTTTCAAGAACACCCTCCAGCGTATGATATTCCCGTAGAATATGACCCAGGTCCTCCCATAGAAGACCATTCGAGCCCTTTTTTAGACCCTACATTGGAGGCGGCAGTTCAACCTCCTCCCTCCTAAATTACAGTAATGACCCAGATACGCACACAAACTCCCCATCAGGATAATAGGTGCGGACCTCCTAGATTTAATAATAAATTGTAGCACCGATAACCAAGATTTAACTGCTCTCCTAGATACAGGAGCACACGCGACGTTAATTAAGAAACAATGTGTAGATGAATTACTAGAGAGTACAAATTACAAATATGAACTTAAGGCACCATCCTGCCAACTCAGAGGAGTTACGGGCACACCCATACCTACATACGGAGAAATTGAGTTATATTTAGAAGTTGGAAACGCGGTATACCCCGCGAAATGTTGTATAGTGGACACAGTCGCCACCTTTCAGACAGACATCCTACTAGGTATGGATTTTTTTAACCGGAATCAATGGGAGATTTACCCAGCCGGAAAGTTAGTAAAGTGTCGAAATAGGACACACCATCTCCGTGAGAATGACAGACAGCTTAATGTTAATAGAATTAGCCAGTTCAGATTTCCGAAAGAAATAGGAAACCCCCTCCACTTGATTGCAGTTCAAGTCAGCCGGTTGTATCCAGAGGGACAACCGCTCCAGAAATCAGACCCCAGGGTAATCAGTTCCAGTTGTTGAATCCAGTTGGATCAACACAGTCAGTTTCCAGTCAGTCAGTTTCCAGTCAGTCAGTTTCCAGTCAGTCAGTTTCCAGTCAGCCAGTTTCCAGTCAGCCAGTTTCCAGTCAGCCAGTTTCCAGTCAGCCAGCTTCAGTTCAGCCAATAAGGCAAATTTTAGTCGCCGAACCAGAATCAGATTCACAATTTTTCATATGCCCTACCGAGCATATAACAGTAGCACCTTATGAGAAGATTTGTTTCCTAGCAAAAGTAGTTAACAGTCAAGGAAAATTATTAGAGTCAGAGCGTACTCTGATTACAGAGAAAAGTAATTTCAAAAGAGATGTTCTTATTGCCCAAGTCCTTAGTCAGAGTCAGAATTCAGCTATCCCTGTTGTTTGTTTAAACAAAGGAAAAAGTCCTATAGAATTAACTTCAAATCAGAAAATAGGAACTGTTTCCACAGTAGAAGTAGATTCAGATTTCCCCATCAGTATGATAAATCGTGTTTCCAGTTCCTTAGAGTTAAATCCTTCAGTATTAAAAGAAGAATATAAGAAATGTCTGGAGCACTCCCTTCAGGAGTCACCAGCTTTACAGGATCCCAAACTAATGGAATCACTTCTCGATTTCCTGATAAGAAATAGAGATGTGATTGCCCTAAAAGGAGATCCTCTGGGCCGAACTAATTTGGTCCCTTTTGAAATCAAGTTGGAACCCAATTCCAAACCCATTTTCATTCCTCCCTATCGGGTTCCACATTCCCAGTTAGTCACTATTGAGGAACACATCAAGGACATGTTGGAGCAGGATGTCATTCAGCCTTCAGCTAGTCCCTGGTCTCCTATGATTCTCGTCTCCAAAAAGGACGGAACATCTCGCCCTTGTATAGATTTTAGACGCCTGAACAACATTACCATCCCAGACCGTTTCCCGATTCCAAACATGCAGGAAACAATTCTGAACGTAGGGAAAGCGAACTTCTTTTCATCCCTCGATTTAGCATCGGGTTATTGGCAAATGGAGGTCAGTCCCGAATCTCGGGCATTGACTGCTTTCTCCACTAACCGAGGCCATTACGAATTCCAGGTTTTACCTTTCGGAGTCCGAAATGGGCCTGCTAATTTCTCTAGGTTGATGAATATAGTCCTTTCCGACCTATTAGGTGTCGAAGCTCTCGTTTATCTTGACGATATTATCGTCTACAGTTCGGACATAAAAACACACTTTCAACGCCTTCAGAATGTGCTATCACACTTGAGAAAAGCACACCTTAAACTGAAGCTTGCAAAGTGCAATTTTTTACAAGAATCCCTGGTATACCTAGGATTCCTACTCTCGTCCACAGGAATTAAACCTGATCCAGCCAAACTCGAAGCCCTGGAAAGGTACCCTGTACCCAAACCATCGACGACGCCCGTGCATTTATTGGTTTTGTCGGATTCTATCGGAACTTTATCCCCCAATTTTCAAATATTGCTAAACCCATTACTAATTTGTTCCAGAAAAATTCGAAATTTAACTGGGAATCCGATCACCAACATGCCTTTGAAACTTTAATTAATAAACTAACCTGTCATCCCATTTTACAATATCCTGATTACACAAGACCCTTCATCATAGCCACAGATGCTTCCTCCTATGGACTAGGAGCCGTCCTGTTACAGGACGTAGACGGTGTGGAATTACCCATTGCTTATGCCAGTCAACTTCTCTCTGCACCTCAACGGAATTATTCCACTACGGACCGAGAGGCCCTAGCGGTATATTGGGCTTTGAAAAAATTCCGAAATATCGTCTATGGCTACGATGTAACCATCAAGACTGATCATAAGCCACTCACGTACCTCTTCAAGGACAAGCTACTTGAAGGACGATTGAGTAGATGGGCTCTGTTGATTCAGGACTTTGCAGCAAAAATCGTATACAAACCGGGAAAACTGCAAGTTATTCCAGACGGATTGTCGAGACTCAAGCCCGACGCCCAAGTGAATAAAATAGGAATTCTTCCTGTGTTCGACTACGAGTGTCTGCAATACTCCCAACAACAGGACCAACACACCCAAAACCTTCGGGCGCGCCTGGAACAAAAGGAACCATCGAAGGTAAAAGAACAGTACAACCTCAAAGATGGGCTCGTACATTTCAGGAACGAAGATGGAAATGACCTCGTGGAGATACCAAAGGATCTCGTCGATATAGCCATTGGACTTTGTCACGACTCACCTTTGTATGGACACATGGGGCCGGATCGCACCATCAAGAGTCTTTTGGAGCGATACCACTTTCCCGAGATGAACAAAAAGGTACAAGAATACATCGCCGAATGTCCGTCGTGTTTAAAGCATAAGGGCAACGTACCATCCACAGCTCCGATGCATAAATATCCAGTATGCCAAAGGCCCTGGCAAAGAACTGGAATGGATATACTGGGACCATTTCCCAAAACATCAAAGGGAAATCAGTACATCATTGTGTTTACGGACCACTTCTCGCGTTACAGCGAAGTAGCCGCCATTCCAGACCAGACCTCGGAAACTGTGGCAAGAGCCCTAGTGGAACGCGTCATCCAAAATCATACCACTCCTTCCATCCTAATCTCGGATAACGCCCTTAGTTTCACTTCCAAACTGTTCGAGTCACTCTGTAACATGTGTAAAATTAAAAATACACACATTGTGGCATACCATCCGCAGGCAAACGGCTTAGTGGAAAGGCACAATCGAAAGATCTTGGAAGCCCTGCGCCACGTTGTCGATGCATCCTCCCGTACATGGGATGATTCCCTTCCCATGGTACAAACAGCCATCAACAATGGCTATAATGTGTCCATCGGGGACACCCCTCATTTCGTCCTCTATCACTACGACAAGCGTCTACCTTTTGATTTGCCCGACCAAACCGACCCGGCAGTTCTATCTTCCGAAATGGCAGAAGCAAATCAGCAACTAGCTGAACGATCTTTCAAGATTTTTGACATAATCCGCTATGCCCTCGACCAACGAAACCAACAGATGGAGCAAGAGCAACATAGGCGTCATCCCCGTCAACGGACTATAATCGTCGGTATGCGATGTTATCTGAAGAGCGTGAAACCGCCAGGTGCTCATCGCAAATTATACCCAAAATGGGATGGCCCATATAGGATTATGAAAAACCTCGGAAAAAATCGTTATGAAATCCTCGACCTCCGGGATCATTCCAAACTAAAGATCATTCACGCTGACAATTTGAAGATAGCTTCCGAACAACACCTTCCCAAAAAACAGCTGCCAGGCGTTCGAGCCGCCTATCCTTCAAAAGGTCAAGATATTAACAAATCGGGCAGGGATAAAAAAACTGAAGTGGTCACCGCGGGAACCGCTACCCATGACGAAGATTGGTACCTCGTAATACCACCAGTACTCGAGGCAATCTCTGAACAAGAGGAGGCCCCAGAGCCAAGCGTCCCATCGGACCCAGACCCTGGAGAAACCCCTTCGAGAGGATCACTCAGTGGAACTCCACCATCTCCTCCAACTCCACCATCTCCTCTGTCACCACCCTCACCGATTGATGATCGACGCACGGACCCTACATACCGCCCGCAAATGCATCACCCACGTGAACTAGAACCTTCACATAAGAAACGAACCCGCTCAGAATCCGAGCTCAACGGTCGACCCCCATTGCCACCAAAACGAGGCCGACCCCTTCGCCCACAAACACAAGTATCCACACAAGTATCCACACAACTACCCCCAGCTCCGTATAACTAAGGCGTAGAAATGAATAAAATTGTCCCCCTTATAATTTTCCAAATTATTTACTCTTGTAGACCTAGCATTAAAATTTCTACCGGAGTTGTTATAGAAAAACTTGCAGAAGGTAAATTTTTGAAAGGGCACGCAGACCTTTATATAAATTTGCAACCCCCTGCTAGAATTAAAATCAATCTCCTTCAGATACAAACCCAATTAAAAACGTTTGAAAGTAAAGTCCAGAATTCTTTCCAAGGAAAAGATCAGATTAGTCGCGTTCTGTTAGAAAATACCCTCGAAAATATTCAAACTACAGCACGCGCCCTATCAGAAATATTAGCCTTACCATGGATACAAACTGAAACTAAAAATTCAGAAAACTTTAACCAAAGAAGTAAAAGGGGACTGATAGATATAGGAGGGAAACTGTTCAAAGGTTTATTCGGATTAGCAACCGAAGAAGATATTAAAAGAATTGAACTTAAATTGAATCTCTTCGCGCGAAATCGACAATATAATGGACACATGTTAGAACAAACTATTAGGTCATTACACGAAAACAATCGCTTCCTCCACTCCCTTTCGGACAGATTCACATACCTTGAATCCATGTTAGCTCAATACAAAGAACACAAAAGATATCTAGAATTAATAGAGATAATGAACCTACAAGTAACCCTAATCGATAAATACTTACAACGAATAACTACGATTCATTCCAAGGTTTTGCGTGCAACCCAGCTAGCCCATGGAAAAATCACTCTTTCCACCCTAATACCATGGGAAATACTTCAGTCCTTGATTCACACCGCCCAGTCACAATTAAAATTATCACCCATATTCCCACTCAACCACACTAATTACCCTCAATTTCTAGAATACACCTGGACTGTACATGGACCACGCCCCTACACATACCTCATAATTATACCATTTTTCGATGTCCTCACTTATGACGTATATAAATTTCACCCTTTCCCAACACCCTACCAAAATAACTCTAATGTCTATCGATTGTATTTACCCACCGTACCACCTTACCTTTTCCTCACCAAAGATCTATCAGCTTATTCTATGATGTCAGATAGCGACGTCCGGCATTGCCGATTCCCGCAACCAAATAAACAACTCGTCTGCCCTCCACTCAAACCAGTTATTCTTCCAACTACTAGGTCTTGCTTTATCGATTTAATTCGTGACCGGCATGCCCCCGTATGTTCATTTAAAAAATTTAATTCCCCTAAAACCATCCAACTACGAATTGGACCAGACATCTGGGTTTCTTCGCGAACAGGACTGCCGCTACTCTCGAGTGTCCATCGAATTATTCCCTCATTACAATCCCTATGGTTATTCGGCTACCAATTGGTTGCTCCTTGCGTTCAAAAGCCCTCCAAATATACAACCCGTATAAGGTTACCCTTAATAACTCATACCCATTCCCGTCGCAAATTAAATTTAAACCCGTCATAGAGATCTTAAATCTCTCCATAAAACCTGTAACCATCCTACCCGAACTACATGCCCCTGAATGGAATGATCAATTGAGCCGGTTTAAAATTTCGGATGATAACCAAAATAACCTCTTACAAATACTACAACCGGTAACCATTTTCTCAACATCTGCCGTTAGTATCATTATTGTATGTGCTATTATCCTCGGTATATTTGTGGTGAAAAGATCATTCTGGGAACAAAGAAAACCAAGTGACACGGAACATGAAACTATTTATGCACGACCAAGAGTGCGTACCCAGACCACGTGAACTAGACTTAACCACCCGACTTATGTTGTATATATAATCTGTATTATAAAACCATAGTTATCATCTAGTTAGCATTAGTTAGGATGTTACATTATTATATTAATATCATTCTAGAGGAAGAGCCCTGTAAAAATGAACCATAAATCTTATCTTCATGTAATTCTTGTATTCATTTATATAGTTCTTGTATCCATTTAAGAAAAAGTATCCATTTTAAAAATTCATGTGTTATATGGTTCATGTATTTATATAATCCTGTATATTCTTATATATTTAACTTTATATAATGCCTATACTCATATGTATGTACGTGTGTGTATTCATTTTTACATAAGGACCAAAATCGCCCAACGCGAGTTTGGATAAAATTTTTGATTTGCTTTCTACTTTGCCAAATAATTGGTGACCTGTTGTTTTTTTAAAATCTCATAATCATTTTTTTAGATTTCGCTTAATAAGGAATCGTGCTTAAGCTTTGCAATGTTTATATTTCGTATACATTCCTTTCGTTATAAAAGATGAGATCATGCCTTGCCTAAGCATTAAAATTGTACATCTTAAACCTTAAAATTTTACTCATATGCATATTTTAGTGTAAAGATGCATAGTCCGATTTCCACTTTTAGTTAACTTGGCAGATCATGATAACATCAGATGTGAAAAGTCGCGGTTTAAGATAAAAATATGGTTTCGTCTTCAAATATTTTGTTTACTCGTTCAAGCCTTACCACAGCTAAAAAATTTACTTTATTTTCGAAAATTGTGCAAAAATAATACAGCCTTTTTAGCATTTAATAATAATGATGTTAGCAGTTTTTGGGTATATAAACCCACTAAAAATCTTCCATTGTCATTCAGAAGCTAATTCAGAGGTTGAGCACTACCTGTACATTTTAGCAGTAAATTACAGTCAAAGATAGTTTTTATCTTATCCGTCGAGCCTTGCTCTCTTCAGAAGAACTTAGTCACTAACCTTTCCGAATACGCTATAAGAAGAGTCCGGAAACTTCAGCATTTTGAGTAAGTCTATCAGAGTCCTCCGAGCCACTATAGAAGAACTCGGAGAGTAATATAGAAGAAAACTACTTCAAGTCACACATCCGTTCCTGCGACCTAACTAGAACCCCCGTCGACTTCGAACCAACACGGGCCATAGACAGAGGGGTTAACATATATATATATATATATATATATACACACAGTATATATATATACACACAGTATATA
>JAJOZX010010602.1:32500-35000 GCA_023014485.1 Bathynomus jamesi
TTGGCTCATTACAATTACGATTACAATTATGGATTACTTCACATTCGCTTATGATTGTCCATTACAGTTCTATTAAAGTACATACTTACATTATAAATTAAATCATTACATTTAATTACAGTTTCATTGAAGTACATTACAAATTATTATTAATTACAGTTTCATTAAAGTACATTACGTCGTTTACCATTCTTAGTGTTTTTATATATTTATATATGGTTATAATATATGGTTATAATATATGGTTATACTATATGGTTATACTATATGGTTATTAGTACAACACAAGTACATGAGACATGACACACATGATATAACATAACGCATGATAATGTTATAAATTTGAAATCAGAGGGACAGGAGGTTTTCACGTTTTCAGATGTTTGATTTATGCTGATTTGCGAATTGCGTACACTTGCATACGCGTTTATGAATATCTTGCGAGGGGTGAACGCACTTGAAAAAAAATAATAAAAAAAATAATAATGAAAAAAAATAATACGAGAACGTATTTTTGCGTTTTCGAACGAATGCCTAAAGTTTTGCATTTCACTAGCAAAATGAATATTTAATAAAATTGGCATACGATAATGGTCAAGATAAGATATGGACGTATGGGGGCGGGGGATATGATCGAATAATAGTTATATTTATACTACATAACATATAAATTATGACTTCTATAGAGTGTACAGTTTTTATTATGATGATAAAGAATTTTCATACATTGCATACTAGAGATATAATGAAGGGAAATTAATGACGGGAAAATGTGACGTCATAGTTATTGAATTTGTACGTATAGTACAAATCCTTATTAGGAAGATTTACATGAACGAATTAGAGACAAAGAGTGGGTATCAATGACTAAGAAGTACAACTGCGGTTTCCAATCCTGTTACATGCAATGTGTATGCATAATCTAGGGTCGAGGGTGAGATGGAAGACAATCATAATTAATTATAATAAATTCTATAACAATGAAAAATGGAAAATAGATACGACTAAACCACAGAAATGGTAGATCATAGGGTTGTGACACAAACAAAAATAGGAAGCTACAAATAAATTTTTTATCCAAAACTCGCTTAGGCAATTTTGGTTTCTTATGTAAAAATGAATATGGATTATTCATAGTTCATTTTTACATATATATACACATATATATACATATATATATATATACACAGTATATATAAGCACACCGGACAAAAAATTAGTCACCCCTCTCAGAATGTACCTAATAACGTGTGACGGCGCCTCTGGCCTTGATAACCGCACGAATCCGGCGAGGCAGAGACTCTACGAGGTTGTGCATGTACTGAACATCGATTTGCTACCACTCGTTCATCAGCCGGTCCCGAAGTTCCGCCAGAGTCCGTGGGTGTCTATTCCTGCGCTTCACTTTCTGTTTCCAGCCTGAACAACACCTTCGACGCATTCAGGATTAAAGGCTTCATTGGACCTGCGATGTACTCGTCGCTTCCCTCATTGGAGAACAAACAAAACGGGACTCATCGCGACCAAATTACACGTTTTCAATCTGCCGCAGTCCAGTTTTGTGCCTCTGAGCCCATTTATAACGTGCCAATTTGTGACTTGCTGTTAACAGCGGCCTCTTCCGTGGTACCTGCTCCAGATGTCCGTCGCATGCAGTTCTCGTCGCAATGTCCGTTCGGAAATTGGTCGATGGAGAACCTCATTGGTTTCTTGGAGCAATTTCCCTGGTTTGAAAAACGATTTGCAGTTACTAGACGAGAAACATGGCGGCGGCCCTATTGTCGAGATTGTTTTCCGGCCACAGTTACGCCGTCGATTGTCAGTTGATTGCGAACTACCCCACTCTTTGTAAACTCGCTGGACAGTACGCGTTGACACACCAACAAATTGGGCTACTTCAGACATTTTGTGTCCGTGGGCTCTGCCAAACACGATGGCTCCTTTTGGCCACTGAGTAACGTCTGCCTCACGACCCATTTTTGCAGATATATCCAACACACACTTGTTCTTCACCACCTCACGAAACAGATCTGATCCTGTGTGCTACGTCACCGGCTACTTGTCACTTACCAATGCTACATCAGCGCCCTCTGTGTGACTTGAACTTCCTACTATCGGTGCTATTAGGGTGACTAATTTTTTGTCCGGTGTGCTTATATATATATATATATATATATATGTACGTTATATATATGGGAATGAACTCAGAATGGCTCCCTGAGTTTTTTATGATACACACAGACCGTGCATGGACAAGGAACTCTTCTGGGGTAATTAAATCCACTATAGTCCGAATACGTAATGGTAAATGACAAATACCATCGTTTTTCTTTTTCATGATGCAAGCCCGACGTGAATGCAACGAGTCTTTTACTTATATTGAGGTTCTAAATGTAGTGGGGCTAGGCTGCTTTAAACCCTGGATCCATGTCCCAAAGCTGGATTCTGTCTGCTTTTCAGATGGCTGGTGAGGGAAGCTATTTTTATGGGACCTCTTTGC
>JAJOZX010010602.1:37500-47500 GCA_023014485.1 Bathynomus jamesi
TTAACTCATTTACTTTGTAATCTCTGTCTATTTTCTGTTCCTCCTTGATACTGTGAATATATCACGAAAGCGCTCGGACTTTGTGTTTCCTTTTCCCTGTGGTTGTTTGCTTATTAATAAGATCACGTGTTATTTTGTGATTTTAATGCATATATATATATGTATATATATTATGTATGTATATATATATATGTATATATATATATGTATATATATATATATATATGTATATGTATATATACATATTATATATATGTATATATATATATATGCATATATATATATATATATATAATATTATATATATATATAAATATATATATATATATGTATATATATACATACATATATATATGTGTATATATATGTATATATATATACATGTATATATATGTGTATATATACATATGTATATATATGTATATACATATATATGTATATATATATTATGTATAAACATATATATGTATATATATATATATATGTATATAACTTACATATATATATATATTATATATATATATATATATATATATATATATATATATATATTATATATATATATATATTAGGGTGTTTCAAAAAAATGAAATTTTAAAAATTTATTCTCTCATCATTTAAAATTATTCCATTTCATACAAAACTAAAAATTATAAACTTTCATTACAATACAACAAAAATAAAAGGTGCCTCAAGAGAGCCAAAGTTTTTTCCAAGATAGTATTATTCATGAATGTTAAAATTACTGTTTTTGTTTTATTAAGATATTTCAGATAGCGGTATTTCTCAAATGTAATGACTATCACAGTACAGTTGACTTCTTGACGTTTGGAAACAATTTCCGGTGTTGCTTCACACATTGGATGAGACATTGGTACTGCTTCTCATCTTTTGTCAATTTCCCCGAGAAGAGCTCACCGAGAGCTACAGCTCTCTCCGCTGTATCGTTCACGACTTGTAAAGAACCAACAATTTTTTTTGCTACTTTGTAATTTTCATCCTCTTCCCATAAAGCTGGATCGTTCTTCAGAAGGTTAGATCAAGGTTCAGTTTGCTGAAGAACTTCTTTGTTGCTGTTGTAACGTAATGATGTAAGGGTTTCCATGTTCCATCACTAGATGCCTTAAGACGCCTACCTTTTTCACGATTTTCCAATGCAATTACCATTTCCTTTTTTTCGCGAATGTCCACCTCATCGTCAAAGAAGCTGAAAGCAACCAACTCTTCTCCTAAGTACCACAAGTGTCTTTTGAAAACATTGAGAACTGCTTCCGCAAGCTCACGATCATGGAATTCATTGAGCCTTGCCATATATGCTAGATCTAGACGAGGAGGGATGATTCCCAATGGAGCAGTGAACCAGGCTACCAGATACACACGGACAACAAAAATCACAAACCTCGTGATTCCTCTTATTTTTCTGGCAGTTATATTCATTTGATGTCGGAAAAGAAATAATTTGATGGCATAAATGAGCTTTGACATCCATCTTGCTCTGTGTATGGCTCCAGGCCTTTTGAATTTAATACCTCTTGGCGGAGTTTCACCTAGAACTATAATCCACAGCTCCAGCAGTTCCCGGTAATCTTCTCTTGGTTGCTCATCTTTAAGTATTGTTGTAGCAAAAGAAATCAACTGAGTGACATTTGCATCTTCCAGCTCCCCTTGAAGGGGTGTGAAAGATGAGAGATCAAGGGATTTCCAGCTTTCCTTAAATCTCTTAAACAACAGGATTTCTGGTCCTGTAGATAATCCCATCAAGAAAGTGTAGGCCTTTTCGACTTGAAGTTCGAATATATGGTGACGACATGCAAGATTCAACAACTCCCTTCCAAGTTTATTTTCGATAAGGATGCATGCACCACCACGTCCACCCGTATTTGACGGTGTGTATCAAAGCTCATGGCATTCACCGAGTCTTGAAGATTGAAATTTCGTAATGTAGAAACCGCATCAACTTGAGCAACACCAGTTCCAGATGAAACTTTTGGAATGGCAAGTATTTCTTCGACACCATCACCAGATACAATAATTGGCAGTCTATCTACCTTTTCTTTACCAGTCAAATCAAGCATAATTTTTCCATCCCAGTGAACAACAAGCACCTTATTGACCAAGGATTCTTTAATTTTCTTTTCATGCTGTATTGCAGCTTCTAGGCGGTGCTTCTTTCTGGCTCTGTATACCGTTGAATGGCTGACGGAAATCTCAGGACGCTGAATCACTTGACTCCTTAATAGTGACGTTAGGAGATGAACAGCCTCCCTATCACTCATGAAAGTTCTGTCTAGAGTGGCACAGAGGTCTGGAGTCATGATGGACTTTTGTTTTTTTGCAATTGAAGTTCTCCCAGTTGTACCTCCAACAGTTGGCAAGTAATCAGAATCATGAGAAGAGGAGGAACTCTCTGTATCTGATTTAGTAGAATCGTTTTAGTCGAATCCACAGTTTTTGATGTGCTTGCTATTTCTTTCTTGCATCTTTGTTTTCTCTTTTCTTCATTTGCTACTCTTTCAAAACGTCGCCTTTCCTTCTCCATTGTTACCTTGTCTATTCCAGCCATAGTTCCCCGTCGTCCAGGCTCTCTTTGAGCTTGCAAGAACTGAAGGTCCTCGGGGTTCTGGATCAGTTTTGCTGCATCAGCGTGAGCTATCAAATAGATTTGGGAAGTGCTGATAAAATCTTCTCTTTTCTTGTTTTCTGTAGTAGAACTTCTAGTTTTATTCTTTTGTAGCTGCTTCCATGTGGCATACTAACCTTCAATTTTTGTAATAACATGTTGTTTGGGTCTAGTTGGGATTCTGGCTTTGTTCCAGAATAGCAATATTTCATCAAAAGTTTTGTTGGCTGCTTCTTTAATTGTGTCATTCTCTTCCCGATGGAAGTAATAAAATCGCTTCAGGACATCTCCAATACATGGTAACTTAGATCCCCTGATACTGTGAGCGAGACTGCTCCCTATAAGAAAAATTTCTTGTCTTTTTTGCCTAGCTGCCCTGAATCTGAAACAAAAGAATAATATGAAAGTTATCAACATACTGTTACTGTTTCATAACTGTTTCTATTTAGTTTATTTTTATTAACTTAAGAAATGTACAGTGTTGGTGGGTCAACTAGTGACAAGTTAAAGAGCAAAACACAATTCCAACAAACTAATTTCCAACAATACTACAAAATAATTTTATGTGCTCAATTAAATAAAAAAAAATAAAAAATTTCGAGAACATTCCTTAAGCTTTACGTACCTAATATTACATTTATAAATAATGAATTTGAATATAAAATAACTAAATAACGGCATATAATGCTGAAAATAAATAGTTATTAATTTCTCAAGTTTGTCAGATTTTAAAATAATCGTCTTGTTATGAATGTAGTTGTTATTTATAGATTTTACCCAAGCAAGGCAAATTTTACAAGGCATGAGGCACCTTAAGATGTTCATTAAACTTCACAAAATTCAATAACATCAGTTTACACAACTAATCGAATATTTCGAGAGGGTGAGACTTTCAAAAAAAAAAGAATTCAACCCTTATAAGGGTGAAACACCCTAATATATATATATATATATATGTATATACATATATATGTATATATATATACATATATATATGTATATACATATATATATGTATATATATACATATATATATGTATATACATATATATATACATGATGAATAAAACCACGAAGGAAAGGAAACACAAAATGGTGCTCAAGCGCTTTCGTCTAATGACATCCTCAGGAACACTGAAGTACATAAAAAGGTTAAGCCTATATATAGGTTACAGAAAGAAAAAAAGAAAAAATAATAACATACATACACACACACCACACACATATATATATATATATATATATATATATATATATATATATATACATATCTATATATACAAATACATACATACATACATACATACATACATATACAATAAACAGAGAAGTAAAAATAATAAAAAATTAAAAATTAAAACTTAAACGATTACCAGTGAGGCGTACAGATTTGTAAGGAAAAATATCGATTTTTAGCACAAGATCAAATGGATTATAAAAATACAAAATTATACTGGAACTCTGCCGGGTTTTAACACAATGCTGCCTATGGTCAGGTTTCGATATATATAAAAAAAAATAAAAAATAAAATGCAAATTAAAAGTTAATCGATTTTTAGCACAAGATCAAATGGATTATAAAAATACAAATTTATACTGGAACTCTGTCCGGGTTTTAACACACTGCTGCCTATGGTCAGGTTTTGATATATATAAAAAAAATAAAATAATTTTCATATATATATATATATATATATATTATATATATATAATATATAATATATATATATACATATATATATATATACATATATATATATATATATATACATATATCCATATATACATATATATTATATACATATATATATATACACATATATACATATATACATATATATATATATATACACACATATATATACATATATACATATACATATATATATATATACACATATATATATATATATATATATATATATATATATATATATATATACATATATATACATATACATATTTATATATATACATATATATATATATAATACATATATATGTGTATGTATATATATATGTATGTATATATCGACGGGGGTTCTAGTTAGGAGGCAAGCAACGGATATTTCTTCTATAACATTCTAATTCTTTTCGGTCGCCTCTTGTTAAACTCTTGGCTACAGACTCGCCAGACTGTTATGCCGATATCTTCTATGGTGCTTGGGTTGTCTCTTAATTTGGGCAAAGGGTCGCCAATTTTTAATTCTTCTCTTTCTATAATACTCTGATACTTTCTTTGATACTTTCTCTGATACTAAAATTATCGACTTTACTGACTAAGTTCTTCTGAAGAGAGCACGGCTCGAAGGGGAAAATAAAAAGTTTCTCTTACATTTAGTTTACTTCTCAAAATGTACAGGTAGTGCTCTGAATTTACAGGGGTAGAGGTTCGACCTCTTTCGACCATGGCTCAGGCCGGAATCTAAAAATATTAAGAAGGCAAGGGGCCCCTGCCCCCTCCCCGCAGCAAGGCTGCTAACAAAGGAGTCCTAATGAAGTGCTATAATGAAGTGCTAATATGAACTGACTTGATGAAGTGCCTTAATTTTACAAATACATGTACAGTATAATATAAACCTAAATGTTTGGGGGAAGACAGTCGAAGGTTAAGTTTCCCCCTTTTAAACACATGATCAGATGTTTGAAAGATTGCAAATAAAAATTTTAAAAAATAAAAATAAAAACTAATTTGCATTTTTTGCCGCGTCTACATTTATGAAGGCGATATCATTTCGTAATAGTACACATAAGTACAAATTAAGTACACGACTGAGTACGTATTAATTTTGGTTCATTACAATTACGATTACAATTATGGATTACTTCACATTCGCTTATGATTGTCCATTATAGTTCTATTAAAGTACATTCTTACATTATAAATTAAATCATTACATTTAATTACATTTTCATTGAAGTACATTACAAGTTATTATTAATTAGTTTCATTAAAGTACATTACGTTATATTAAATTAAAGTATTACAGTTAATTACAATTCAACAGTTACTATAACTTTGTTTTGTTTTTACAGTGTTTCATATTAATAGACAATTAAGTTGTTAGAAATATAATACAAAGTACATGGGCACATATGGTTTGGATTTATATACAACATAATATGTTATAATATGTTATAAATTTGAAATCAGAGCGAAAGGAGATATTTTATCTTTGAGGCGTTCGAATCTGTCGTAGTGAGCGGAATTTGATCTTACTAAGCATTTATGAATATCTTGAGGGGTGAACGCACTTGAAAAAAATAATAAAAAAAACAATACGAGAACGTATTTTTGCGTTTTCGAACGAAGGCCTAAAGTTTGGCGTTTCATAGCAAAAATGAATATTTAATAAAATTGACATACGATAATGGTCAAGATAAGATATGGACGTATGGGGGCGGGGTATATGGTCGAATAATAGTTATATTTATACTACATAACATATAAATAATGACTTCTATAGAGTGTACACTTTTTATTATGATGTTAAAGAATTTTCATACATTGAATACTAGATATATGATGAAGGGAAATAAATGACGGGAAAATGTGACGTCATAGTTATTGAATTTTTACGTATAGTACAAATCATTATTATGAAGATTTACAAGAACGAATTAGAGACAAAGAGTGGGTAGTAATGACTAAGAAGTACAACTACGGGTTCCAATCCTGTTACATGCAATGTGTATGCATAATCTAGGGTCGAGGGTGAGATGCAAGACAATTCATAATTAATTATAATAACTTCTCTCTACAAATGGAAAATGGATACGACTAAACCATAGATATGGTAGATCGTAGGGTTGTGACACGAACAAAAATAGGAAGCTACAAGTAAAATTATTATCCAAACTCGCGTTAAGCGATTTTGGTTCTTATGTAAAAATGAATATGGATTATTATTCGTTGTTCATTTTTTACATTGTTCCCCCTCTAAAATGATATTTATACAATTATCTAGTAGGGTACCATTAATACAATACAAATGAGAAAATAACATCCTAACTACTTCAAGTTAGATGACGAATTTTTCTTTACATTACAAATTTTTATACAGAACAAGTGTTATTTTATAATATAAAAAAAAATTCAAAGGTTAATACTTTAATTTAGACAAACAATTAAGTTAGACAAAGAATGGTATTGTTAAATTTTTTAGCAAATTTTATTTTCTGTGGGGAAAATTACATTCATAATGAATAGGTAAAAGGGAAAAATATAAATTTTAAAGTTCATGGATTTTCAAGGTTACCATGATAGTACAATTCGTAACTAATTTTATTGACTATTGTAGGTAAAAAATCGAATTATGTAATGGATGATGTATAGACCTGTGGTCAAGTTTGTATTTGGGTGTATTAGGTGCAAAGTGTGTATTTTCAATTTCGAGGGACAGATTAGCTGATAGGATTGTTGAAGTAACTGAATAAATGCATGAGCAAGATATATTAGAAAGCACAAATGATTAAGACTAAACAGCATAGTTTGCACTTACGTAATGAAATAGTTTTATTGTGATATTCAATGATTTTAGCATAAGGGCTGTATATATATAGTATATATAATGTGCATACATGCATTTTTATTGACTGTTGTAGGTACAAATCGAATTACGTAGTGGATGATGTATAGACCTGTGGTCAAATGTGTAGGGATTTGGAAGGTTTTTGAATTACCAAAGTTTAAAAATAATGTATAATAATTTAAGATGGGTTTAGGGTTATAAAATCTTTTAAGTTTAAGTCAGTTATTGTTATTATTATTATCATTATTATTATTATAAATTCCTTTAAGCTCAATGTCAATTATTATAAAATTCTAAATTACAGGTAGTATTAATGATGGTGTATGCATATGAGTTTAATGTGAAAGTGACTGGAGGGACGGAACGTAAATGAATTCGAATGTGTCAAAAGTAATAAAATTCAATTAGGATTTAGATTTTACATAATTAATCAGTTACACGTATAAGGTAATTAAAAAACGAACTTAGAGGAACTTACAATTAATGAAAAAGTAAATCTAGCGGTATTAAAAATTAAATTTTGAAGATGGAATTAAATTCGACTACCAACATTCGTAGCTATCTATGAACTATATAACCATTAACATTAACCAGAAGCATCCCTACGATAATTGAATTAAGAAAATTAAGAATACAAATTAAAAATAGAATCAATTATGCATTTCAACGAGCTAAACATAATTTTATAATATTCTTGAAAATAAAAGTAAATCGAACCTTAGATGAGTTTCGGCCAAGAATAAAAAAGTTATTGAAATGGAATGAAAGCATTTCGAACAATCTTTTCTTTTAATAATTTCAGGTAAATTTTACATTAAAAATTATTTTTATATGATGAAAAAAATATTAAAAAGGTTTAATAATTTTTGCATGTTAAGTAGAAAAATCATACTCTTTCGTTGAATGTTGATAGAATTTGAATTATTTGATATTTTGACACACAATTAATTAAATTCGACTACGACAATTACTCAGTATTCATCGAATAAAAAAAAATATAAAAAATATCAAAATTGAAAATAGAAATCAATTATAAACTATAATGAACTAAACATATACCATACTTAAAAATTAAAAAAAACAACAACATAAGTTGTGTTTATGTTCCATCGTACCAAAGAGGAATTAACCATGGTTGAACCATTTCTCTGGTTGACACGGTTCAACTGGGGTTGGGGTGTTAAAAATAAAATAAAATAAAAAGACAAAGTTTGGAGTACTACATTCGGGGGAATTGAGTGACTAAGCGGGGGTATAAGTCTGAAATAGACAATTACATTTTTCGTGAGCACTTTGCTCTTTAAAAAAAAATTGCTTGTCACACTACTTTGAACAAAAATTAAGAGAGTTCAACAAACGGAGGGAAGGAATGTTCCTCATATACATTACAATAATTACCAAAATCGTTACAAACAATTGTAAAAACTGTTTTGTTACAAATAATGAATTACATAACTATATATTTATATACGCAAAACTGGCATGAAAAGAAAAGACAAATCGGTCAATTTCCTTCTCACAAACAAAAAAAAAGGTTAAACTAAAGACGCAACCCGGTCACTTCAGGTTGAATTTAATTCTCTTTTACATTTCCCTAAATTAAATTCTCTTAACTTACAAAGAAAAAGTTGAATTCAATTGACTGCATTGAAATAACTTGGGACTTAAACTCTGACTTGGAACTTAAACTCTGACTTGGAATAAAACTCTCTGGCTTCAACTAAAACTCTGACTTCAATTAAAACTGTCTGACTTGAACTCTATCAAGTATTTCTATAAATCTCTTGGGCGGTTGTCCGCCTTGGCGCAACCTTCTGACTTGACCTCTTATCAAGTATTCTGAAACTAACTTGAAATTAACTGAAAATGGAAAATGACTGCACTTGATCTCTATTCAAGTGGAGACGATTAACCTCTGTTTTGGTTGACCCTCTTGGTGCAACCGACTTACTTGAAATGCAATCAAATATCTCTATAACTTAAACTGTCTAACTTGAGCGCTTGTCAAGTATTCTGAAACTATCTGACTTGAACGCTTGGCAAGTATTCTGAAACTATCTGACTTGAAATTAACTGAAAATGGAAAATGACTGCACTTGATCTCTATCAAGTGGAGACGATTAACCTCTGTTTTGGTTGACCCTCTTGGTGCAACCTTCTGACTTCAAAAACTGACTACAAAAATGACTTCAAAAAATGACTTAAAAAAATTACTTCAAAAAATGACTTCAAAAAATGACTTCAAGTATCTCTCTAAATCTATAAACTCTCTGTAAACTCTCTGTAAACTCTCTCTGTTTCTTAATTTGCAAGTCAATTCAATTCAATAATTTGAAAAAAATTTGCAAACAAAAAATAAAAAAAAGGTAAACAAAATTTCACTCGAATGTACGGGAAGGTACATAAAATAAAATTATTCTATACTGAATATAACAGTGAAAATAACTCTTGAAATTAACTCTCTTGAAATTAACTCTCTTTGAAATTAACTCTCTTTGAAATTAACTCTTTTTGAAATTAACTCTCTTTGAAATTAACTCTCTTTGAAATTAACTCTCTTTGAAATTAACTCTCTTTGAAATTAACTCTCTGTGACAATTAACTCTGTGACAATTAACTCTCTGTTACAATTAACTCTCTGTTACACTTAACTCTCTGTTACAATTAACACTCTGAAAATTACTGTTTCACTAAGAAAAATGTATCACTGGTGTCTGAAGTGTTCACTGTGTTTTGTGTTAATTCTGGCTCCATACTAAATATTAACTGTTAATAATGCTGACTTTTCAAGTGTTTATAAATTTCTTAAAAAAACAAACAAACTCTGTACTTAACAAAATTTCCTTGA